>JXTB01000070.1:32498-127168 GCA_002914805.1 Parasponia andersonii
AGATATGTTTTAAGTACAGTGTTTAGTCTGTCTGCGTTGGGTAAGTATGGTTTGCACAGGCATCTATCCTGCATAAGTGGGCACGGCTTACCGGCTGTCGAGACTGAGCATTGTACTATGAGAATTATCAGGTGCATTACTTAGTCGGTCTGCGTTGGGCAGGTATGGTTCACATTGGCCATGTGTTTCCTTCCTGCAAAGGTGGGCATGGCCTACCGACTACCGCGACTTCGTAATGTACTCAAGGACCCTATAAAGAAATATTTTCTAAGAAAACTGCATCAAAATGAAAAGTTATGAAAGAAAGAGTACAATGGGAATTTCAATAAAGTTTATGCATGAAACATGTTCACAAGCATGCATGATCTTTACTTACTGAGCATTAGCTCATTTAGTTCCTGTGATGCAGGTGAGGATATTTTTGATGTATAGAGTTGCTAGTTGGCTAGCATGCTTTCTTGTCGCCATGATCATACCGATGTAGACGAGCTTGACTTATGGGCGGTGTTTTATTTATATTTTGTTATTCTAGTGTGTTGTAAATATTACTACTGATGGCAAGATAAATAGATATGGAGTTTTTAGTTATATATTTTGTAAAGACACCTTCAAAAAGTAATGCCACGTAGTTTCTTTTGTTTTAGAGCTTGAAAAGTTTAAATTTGGCCCACCTTTTTGCAAAAACTAAAAATATGGGTTATAAAAGAGTAATGCTTCCTAGTTTGACCTACATAGTCATATAGTTAAGCCTAGGGGGCGTAACATAAGTAAGCTTCGAGATCTTAGAATTTAAGGTTTGATGAAGCGATTAAATCTTATGGTTTTAATCAAAATATAGATGAATCTTATGTTTACAAGTATATCAAAGAGAATATGGTGGTCTTCTTAGTTCTTTATATTGACGATATTCTACTTATTGGGAATAATGTAGAATTATTATCTGATGTAAAGGAATAGTTATCCAACCAATTCTAAATGAAGACTTGGGAGAGACAAGCTATGTACTTAGGATCCAAGTAATTAGAGATCGTAAGAACAAGCTGTTAGCCTTCTCTCAAGCATCCTATATAGATAAGATTCTTGCAAGATTTGGGATGTAAAACTCAAAGAAAGGTAATATGCCTTCAAGTCATTGAGTTTATCTTTCCTAAAAGAAGTGTCCTCAAATACCACAAGAGAAGGAAGATATAAGACGAGTGTCATATGCATCCGTAGTTGACAGTCTTATATATATTATGTTGTGTATGAGACCTGACATATATTATGCAGTAGGTATAGTTAGTCAGTTTCAATCTAACCTAAGATTGAGTCATTGGGTCACGGTTAAATATATATTCTCAAAATATCTCAGAAGAACAAGAGATTATATGCTAATATATTCTGGTAAGGATTTTATTCCTATTGGATACACTAATGCTGACTTCTAGTCAAATAAAGATAATAGAAAGTCAACATCTAGCTTTGTATTTGCTATGGGAGGAGGTGCCATAGTTTGGAGAAGTATCAAATAATATTGTATTATGGATTCAACTATGGAAGCTAAATACATGACTACTTCAGAATCATATAAAGAAGCAGTTTGGTTTAGAAATTTCTTGAAAAATCTGGAAATTGATCCAGATATGAATAAATCAATTTCACTATACTGTTATAATAGTGCAGCTATAACAAATATAAAAGCGAGAAGTCACAGAAGAGCAAAGTATATAGATAGAAAATATCACTTGATAAGAGATATTGTGAAGAGAGGTGATGTATCGAAGATAGTTTCTCAAGAAAATATTGCTGATTCGTTTACCAAAACGCTATCTGAAAAAGTTTTTCGGCAACATGTGAAAGGACTAGGATTGAAAATCATACCTCATTTATTTTAGGGCAAATGAGAGATTATTAAAGAATATGTCATAAATTTTATTTACTAAAATAAATATTTAAAAATATATTTTTATTGAGGATCTTCTGCATGTATGAATAATATATTGATATAACTATTTACTATCATAAATATGTAATCCAATAAATAAACTTTAGGGCATATTCCCTGATATAAACAACGATTGACACTACATGAAAAATGAGCAATAGCTAGGACAGTAATAGGTAGTACATATGCTAAACGGTCAAAACACATATCAGCAAGGACAATATCCTTGGTAGCACCGTGCCCCAGAGAACCCAGGAACTACTCTTGCCTTTCCTACGATATTTTTTTTTGTTTTTATTTCTAAAATACTATTAGCGAGGACTTTCTCCTCGTTTAAATATTTCGCAGAATTTTAATTTCCACGCAGGAAATATTGGTGCCTGTGCCAAATTTTCCGGTACATTTTTGCCAGTTAAATGGTATTACCAAGAATTTTATCCTCGATATAAAATTTGGCCGAATTTCAAACCTCACGCAGGTGATATACGCGGCTACGCCAAATTTTGGGGTTTTTATTTTCCCGCTATAATAGTATTAGCGAGGACCTTATCCTCGGTAAAGTATTGCCTTAGGACAATGTCCTCGTTACTGGACCGACTTAAAACCATTTAAGGATCGTCTTCTTCCCCAGCTATTTGACGCCCTTCTCTCTAAAACAGATCTCTCTCTCTCTCTCGAGAAATTATCTCCGTTTCACACCCTTCTCTCTAAAAACAGATCTCTGTCACTTTCTGTTACACGGTCTAAAATCTCAAGGTCGCATAGGGTGTACGAGCGACCCCTCCAATGAAGATTATATGTGACCTCCACTTGTGAAGATTACATGCGACCTCTTCTGTGACGGTTACATGCGACCTCTTCTGTGACGGTTACATGCGACCTCTTCTGTGATGGTTACATGCGAACTCTTCCGTGATACTTACGTGCGACCTTTTCTGCATAGTTTACCTTTACAAACAGGAAAATTACAAGGAAAAGGAAACAAGTAAATGTTATAAAAGAGACCTACCAGGAAAGGGAAACAGAAGTCTCCTATTCGGAATGGGCTGATTACCCAATTTGAATAGTTATCTAATTATTCAGTTACTTAATCTATGTTACCCAATTGGATAATTACCCGTTTGTAATTAGATCCTAGGGACATTNGCAGGTGATATACGCGGCTACGCCAAATTTTGGGGTTTTTATTTTCCCGCTATAATAGTATTAGCGAGGACCTTATCCTCGGTAAAGTATTGCCTTAGGACAATGTCCTCGTTACTGGACCGACTTAAAACCATTTAAGGATCGTCTTCTTCCCCAGCTATTTGACGCCCTTCTCTCTAAAACAGATCTCTCTCTCTCTCTCGAGAAATTATCTCCGTTTCACACCCTTCTCTCTAAAAACAGATCTCTGTCACTTTCTGTTACACGGTCTAAAATCTCAAGGTCGCATAGGGTGTACGAGCGACCCCTCCAATGAAGATTATATGTGACCTCCACTTGTGAAGATTACATGCGACCTCTTCTGTGACGGTTACATGCGACCTCTTCTGTGACGGTTACATGCGACCTCTTCTGTGATGGTTACATGCGAACTCTTCCGTGATACTTACGTGCGACCTTTTCTGCATAGTTTACCTTTACAAACAGGAAAATTACAAGGAAAAGGAAACAAGTAAATGTTATAAAAGAGACCTACCAGGAAAGGGAAACAGAAGTCTCCTATTCGGAATGGGCTGATTACCCAATTTGAATAGTTATCTAATTATTCAGTTACTTAATCTATGTTACCCAATTGGATAATTACCCGTTTGTAATTAGATCCTAGGGACATTAGGATCCTAGTGACACAAGGATCCTTGGGACATAAGGTTACCTTAGCCTATATAAAGGACCGGATGTTCTCAGTTGAAATCACGCCAAACCAATTCAAGCTAAGCCAAGCTAAGAAAAGCAAAGCTAGTTCTAGTAGAGAGTTCTGATTGTTCTTCAGTTTTTCCCAGACACGTTTGTAACCTTGATTGTTTGTAATTCTTCATTAAATAGTGCAAAAAAAGTGGACGTAGGCTCATCTTTTTCGGGGCCGAACCACTATAAATCTCTCTCTCTCTTTATTTGCTTTCATTTATTGCTTCAATTTATACCAGCCACATCACTTAATTTGTCCTAAATTTATTGTTGATAAAACCTCCATCAACAATTGGCGCTAGAAGGAGGGCTATTCCGGCAAAGTTTGTCAAAATTCACCTCTTCAATAATGGCGAACACAAGAAACACTACCAGAGCCACCGGAACTAGCCAAAACCAGCCTCAAAGTACTGCTGCTACACAGGCTACTCCTGTTCTGGATCAACCTACTGCGGTGACGGCAACAGAGAACTTATCCCAGAGACAGGATCGCATGGAGGAAACGCTCGTGAACCTTCAGCAAGTCACCAACCAGATCAACGACACTCTGCGACGACTTGCTGAAGGGCAGATGGTGACCCTGCCACAACACGAACGCCCCAAAGAGCGTCCTGCCCAGTTACCAGAGAAAGGAGTCCAGATCCTCGAGACAGGAAGGCGCGGTCAAACAAGGATACAGCAAGGACGCCATGAAGATCGCACCTATAAGGGAAAAGGCAAGGTCGCAGACTTGCCTCAGTCTCGAACAAAGAGTTCAAAGACCAGTCCTGCTCGCACACAACCCTCCCAAAAATCCATCAATAGCCAGGGTCGCTCGAGCGACGATCAAGGACGACCATCAAAAAGCATTTTTTAAAGAATCAGCAGGGAGTCGAGACAAAATCCTGCAGACCTGAGACAATATTTGTAGCGACGACGTGGTCGTGATCAATCGGTATCACATCACGGCGACCAAAGCCAATCTCGTCGCACTGTGTCCTCTTATAGGTCGCAGAAAACTCCACCGGACCAAACTGCTGATAAACAGGACTACGAGCGAAAGTCGCCTTTACCACCAGCGAGGAATGATGCTTTCCCTCTGAACGTCGATGTTCACAACCTAAGGATCGCATTAGATGCACTTGCTGGCTGGGACGATGAGCTCGCCGATGGGTATCGTCAGTCGCCATTCAGCGAGTAAATTCGAGCTGCAGCCCATTCCCAGTGGATTCAGACTTCCCACCATCAATACTTTTGATGGAAAGACTGATCCACAGGACCATATGGATCACTTCAGCGACTTGATGGAACTCCATCGGGTTAGTGACCATGCACGCTGCAGATGTTTCGCTGTAACACTCTCAGGAGCAGCAAAGAAGTGGTTTCGAGGACTTCAATCTGGTTCGATCTCGTCCTGGCAGCAACTACAGACGGCGTTTCTGAGACAATTTCAGGCCGCGAAGAACTTCACTATTCCGCTTGTCAGTTTGTCCGCAATCCGGCAAGGTCCAGAGGAGACTCTACGGTCTTATCTCAATCGATTTACTTCGGAGTTAGTAAAGGTCAACAACCCACCTGAAGGAGGAGTTCTTACTCTTATGATGGCTGGGGTACGACCAGAAACGAAACTCTGGGAAGAATTGCTTGAAAGAAAGTGTAGAACTCTCGAGGACTTCTACCGAAGAGTCGGTCGACATCTAAGGATAGAATCGTCACGAGAGAATCTTCAACGGACGAAGAAAGGAGGAAGAACAGATGTGACAAAAGTTACGGTCGTCACCAACAATGGCGGTAATAAGAAAAACAAGCGGAATAACGACCAGGCCAGTGAAAATCAGCCTAGACCTAAAAGACAGGAGACTCCAAAAGCTCCCTTGAGGTTTAGCAATTACACCGACTTAAATGCACCCATAGATCATATCTATGCGGTCACAAACCAGAAGGAGGCGAGACAGGACAAAGCGCAACCCCAACAAGTTCTGCCGATATCACAATGATATTGGGCATGATACTAATGATTGCTTTGCCCTGAAAGACGAGATCGAAAGGCTGATTAGAGAGGGACGACTGCGACAGTCTACCAGGTAGAGCAAGGAAAGGCAAGCAGAAGACCAACAGCGACCTCCGGAGATTCAACGTGAGGTGCGAACTATTTTTGGAGGGCCGCATGTTGAAGGAGATTATAAGCGATCATAGGATCGATACGCACGAGAAGCTCGACAGCAGTCGTTAACCAACGTAATGCACCTCGATCAGCGACCACGCAAGCTTCAGCGAGTACCGGAAATGGACATCACTTTCACAGAACAGGATGCAAGGGAAGTCCATTATCCGCATAATGATGCGTTGGTCGTCAAAATCAACTGTGGAAGCACACAGTTGTGGCGAGTGTTGGTTGACAATGGAAGTGCTGTAGACATCCTATACTTCGATGCTTTCAAGAAGATGGGACTGAATGAGAGCGACCTGAAGCCTGCCGCAACTCCACTCTATGGCTTTACCGGTGACAGCCTGTTACCTTTGGGCATGATCGAATTGATGGTAGCGTTGGGACCTTTCCGAGGGTTTCATCGATAATGACTCAATTTTTGGTGGTAGATTGCCCATCTGCTTTCAATGCCGTATTGGGGAGACCAACATTAAGGGAACTTCGAGCTGTCACCTCGATTTATCGTTTAACGATGAAGTTCCCAACCCAACATGGAGTTGGTGAAGTGCGAGGAAACCAATACGATGCGAGGACATGTTATAACAACTCACTGAAACTCGCAGCAAAAAGATGCGATGTCTCGCACAATGATGGTTCACCTGCCAGCGGTAGCAGATGAAGCTTCAGTCCAAGCGTCAGTTGTGGTAGCAGATGAAGCTTCAGTCCAAGCGTCAGTCGTGGTAGCAGATGAAGCTTCAGTCCAAGCGTCAGTCGTGGTAGCAGATGAAGCTTCAGTCAAAGCGTCAATCGCGGCAACGGGTGAAGCATCAATCGAGACGGCCAGTGAAGACTTCGACCCTCGGGAAATTGACGAAGTAAAAACTGGACCCGTCGAAGACCTGGAAGATTTATCATTCGATCAGTCTCCCAAGACCTTGAAAATTGGAACAAAAATTCAAGGCCCAGTGCGAGCCTCACTGACCGCTTTTCTGAAATCCAATTTGGACGTCTTCGCATGGAAGCATTCGGACATAGTAGGGATTGATTCAAGGATCATATCCCACCGACTTAATATAGATCCGTCCAAAAGGCCTGTGCGACAAAAGAGAAGGGCTATGAATCCAGAGCGTTACGTCGCACTAAAAGAGGAGGTCGAGAAATTGCTTAAGATTGGGTTTATACGGGAATCCTTTTACCCTGACTGGCTTGCAAATCCAGTCTTGGTGAAAAAACCTAATGGGAAGTGGAGAACCTGTATCGACTTTACCGATCTCAACAAAGCATGTCCGAAAGATAGCTTCCCTCTTCCGAGGATCGATCAACTTGTAGACGCGACGTCGGGGCATGAACTTTTAAGTTTCATGGATACGTACTCAGGATACAATCAAATTCCCATGTACGAGCTGGATGAAGAGCACACCTCATTCATCACTGATCGAGGATTGTATTGTTATAAGAAGATGCCCTTCGGACTTATCAACGCAGGAGCGACCTACCAACGTCTTGTCAATTTGATGTTTGCAAGGCAAATTGGCAACCCAATGGAAGTATACGTCGATGACATGCTGGTAAAGTCTGAGAAAGCTGAAGATCACATCGCACATCTTGATGAGATGTTCAAAATTCTCCGGAGATATCAGATGAAGTTAAACCCCCAGAAGTGTGCTTTCGGGGTGAGGTCCGGAAAATTTTTGGGCTTTATGGTCAACCAGTGAGGAATCGAAGCAAATCCTCAGAAAATACAGGCATTAATTGACATACAGTCTCCTCAAAAACCCAAAGATGTGCAAAGCCTAGCAGGAAGAGTGGCTGCTCTCAGTCGGTTTGTGTCCATATCGACTGATAAATGCCAACCTTTCTTTGAGGTGTTGAAGGGATCAAAAAGATTTGAGTGGAAGGAGAAGTGCGAGCAGGCGTTCCAGGATTTGAAGAAACACCTGGGTTCCCCTCCACTCTTATCGAAGCCAAATCCAGGAGAAGAGCTGTATGTATATCTCGCTGTTTCTAAACATGCGACGAGTGCAGTATTAATTCGTGAGGAATCAAAAATTCAGCGACCTGTGTATTATGTTAGTAAGAGATTACTCGATGCTGAAACCAGGTATCCAGAGATGGAAAAATTGGCACTGGCACTTGTCATTGCGTCAAGAAAGCTTCGACCTTACTTCCATGCTCACTCTATCCGGGTCTTCACAAATTTTCCGATGAAACAGGTCTTACAGAAACCTGAGACGTCAGGGCGGCTACTTAAGTGGGCTGTTGAATTGAGTCAATTTGACATCAATTTTCAACCTCGCACCGCTATAAAGGGTCAAGCCCTCGCGGATTTTGTCGCTGAATTTACATACGATGTCGATCTTCCAACGGGGGTACTCGAGAAACATGCCTCAGATACATCAAAGTTGTGGAAACTTTATGTTGACGGATCATCAAACGAGAATGGAGCAGGTGCGGGCATAGTTCTAATCAGTCCTGAAGGGCACAATATTCATTATGCCCTTCGCTTCAAATTCTCAGCTTCGAATAATGAAGCTGAATACAAAGCACTGATAGCTGGCCTGAAGCTTGCACAGGAGAAGAAGCTCGAATCTATCGAAGTGAACAGTGATTCTCAGCTGGTCGTCTGTCAGGTTAAGGGTGATTATCATGCGAGAGGAGATAGAATGATGACCTATTTAAAGAAGATCCATCAGTTGTTATTAATGTTCAGCACGTATGACATTCAGCCTCTTCCTCGCATTAAAAATACTCGGGCAGATGCACTCGCTAAGCTCACCTCAACAAAGGATGCGGAGTTATTGAAGGTAGTTCCCATTGAATTTCTTACTTCGCCAAGCATTGAGGTCGAACCCCTAGTGATTATGCCAGTCGATAATGAACCATCATGGATGGACCCCATAGTGCGATATATACAAAGCGGTGATCTCCTCGAGAATAAAGAGGATGCAAAGCGACTTCGCATGAAAGCAGCTCGCTACATCATCCAAGATGAGCAACTTTATCGAAGGAGTTTCAGCTCGCTGTTATTATTGTGCGTCAATGATCAAAAAGCTCACTACATCATGAGGGAAATCCACGAAGGAATATGTGGGAATCATTCTGGGGGGTAGACCCTTGCGAATAAAATTCTTCGGCAAGGCTATTTCTGGCCTAATATGAAGAAGGATACATTGGAGTTTGCTAGGAAATGTGATAAATGTCAACGATTTGCGACCATTCCTAGAAAACCACATGTACCTTTAACTTCAATAACTAGTCCCTGGCCATTCGCTATGTGGGGGATTGATATTATCGGGATACTTCCATTAGCGCGAGGTGGTTTAAAGTATGCAGTAGTCGCGGTTGATTACTTTACGAAATGGACATAAGCCGAAGCATTGAGCACCATTTCTGCAAAGAAGATGATAGATTTCGTTTATAAATCTATAATCTGTCGTTATGGTATACCACATACCATAATTTCTGACAATGGAAAGCAGTTCGGACGAATTCCGTAGCTTCTGCGATAATTTGGGTATTAAAAAGAGCTTCTCCGCTGTTGTTTATCCACAGGCCAACGGACAGGTTGAAGCGATAAACAAAATACTCAAGCAAAACATAAAGACAAAGCTGGAGGAGCATAAAGGAGCTTGGCCAGATGTACTTCCAGAAGTATTATGGGCTTATCGCACCACACAACGAACCACCACAGGAGAAAGTCCATTCTCCCTGGCTTATGGATATGAAGCGATGATTCCTGTCGAAATTGGTGCGAGCTCTCTATGGCGGTCTCTTTATGAGCAACAACAAAATGATACGTTACTGAGGGTTGAACTGGATCTTTTAGAAGAACAGCGTGACCAGTCTCAGCTTCGGATTGCATCATACCAGCGGCGCACTGCTCGATATTATAATTCCAAAGTCAAGGGTAGATAATTTGAAGTTGGAGACCTTGTTCTTCGACAAGTTCTACCCAATAATAGGGAGCATGGTGCTGGTGTGTTTGGGCCTTCTTGGGAAGGGCCTTATGTCATCGATAACGTCATTCGACCTGGAACGTATCATTTAACTCGCATCTGTGGACAGAAGATCGAGCATGCCTGGAATGCTGAACAGCTTCGTCGCTATAATCAGTAATTCCTCATGGTCTTCAACTGCCTATTACTCGTCATTCGTCAATCATATTTTCTTCGGCAATGTCTTCGGCTATTTCTTCGACTATGTCTTCGGCTATATCTTCGGCTATATCTTCGGCTATGTCTTCGGCAATTCTTCAATTATAGTTTTATGGCAGTTTTTGGACACCATAAAACTCGGGGGGCAGTGGGATCAGAATTATCTCCTGCTTCTCTCCTAAGGATCTATGCAAACGTTCATTTAGAGGAGACAGGGTTTTTAGGTCGTCGAGGTGACTAAGTGTCACTGCGTCGACGTATCTGAATCTCCTTAAGATCCTAGGATTTTCTCCTCGCTTCATGCCTCAGCATGTCGTATTACACAATTTCCCTCCTCGAACAGAAAAGTAACTAAGCACAACGTTCATTGTTCGATGTGATATATTGCTACTCTCTATTTTGACATGGAAATTTTGAAATACAGTTAGAGTTTGCATCACTCGTATTAACTGGTTTCTTAAGCGACCTAACCCATCTAAACGCTTAAAACTCGTTTTAAGTTAGTAAGATTTAAATCGCTAAAAGCGTATTGTTCGATCACTTGTGATTGACTACTTGGTTAGAGTTATTTTTATTTTGCAGGAATATGTGAGAAGAAATAATTCTATTATTGCAAATTGTCGTTAATACAGAGGGACAGAGCCCGCATTGTTTTAATACAATACAAAAAAAAAAAGAAGAAATCTAAGGCAGCTCAGGTGGACGGGCTCGCACCATCATCCACAGCCTTCGTCGCATCCTCCTTCCAGCTCTGGACCAGCTCGACCACGTCCTCGCCAAGTATGGAGAAGTCAAAGTTCGGATGCTCGCAGAATATGTTGAATATAATAGTCGACGAGGCGATGTCACTAGCCTTCTCTTCAAGTTCCTAGACCTCGGTCGCTTTGAACTCTTCGAGGGCTTTGTGAACCGCCTCGATGGTCGCTTCTTTCATGCATTCTGGATACTCAGAAGTGACCTTCTTGAGCTCTTTGACTTCTTCCTCGAGCTTTTCCTTGGCGAGTCTCTCCCTGGCCAGGTCTTCGAACATCTGCTGCTTTTCCAGGTTAAAAGCTGTTTTATCTTCTTCCCGTGCTTTTTCCAGGTCCTCGAATGCCTTAGTTATTTCATCGACCTTCTCGGCTTTCTCTAAGCATTCGAGAACCGGATCGTGCATCAGGACAGCGGCAGCAGCAGTCTGAAAGAATAAAAATGAAATGAATGAAATGATAAGTTATCAAGCGTGTTCAGGAAGAGGGGATTAAGAAACTTACGTTCGCCAGCATCCTCATCGCGCATCCGAAAGCGACCTTTGTGGGACGTCGCTTCATTCGCTCCCAGCCTTCATTAGTCGTGAAACGGTCGATAAAAGCTGTGCTCATCCCAACTTTTTCCGGAAGTTGGTCAAGTAGTGCGAAGAGTTCGCTGCTTTTATCGACCACGTTCGGTTTTGCGGTGGCGGCCTCGGGAGCTGGCTCGGAAGTGCTCGCTGGCTGGGATGGTGGAGGAGGTGGTGAGGTCACTGGAATGTCCTCGAAGGTGACTTTTCTCTTCTTTGAATAGTCAACCTTCTCCTTCCCTTTCGACGGTGGCGTACTCTCGGGTGTTTTATTCTTTGCCATTGACCCGAGAGTAGAAGGAGGAGCTCGTAGGCCGCTGCCAATCACCATCTCTGTACATGTACATAGTACGTTAGCAAGCAAAGAGAACAAGTAAAGGTGGGAGTCTAAGTGCGATTACCTTCTTCTTGAGGAGTGGGCTGAGGAGCCGGTGGTGAGACGGCTTCTGGAGATGAAGGCTCCGAGCGAGGTGGTGTAGCCCGTGCTTTCCTTTTTTGTTTCCTGGAAGAGGAAGCACCTAAGTCTGCCCTCCTCAACTTCTTCTTCGAGCTTACTGGTCGAGAGATAATTGGGGGATCTGGGAATGCAGCGCCTCTTGGGATCAGACCACAAGCGACCAGATTCTTCGAAGTACCAAGGACCTTCCAGTTGAATTCTTCCACTAGAAGCTCATTGATTTGGTACACTCTCGCGAGCTGGTCACTTGAGAGTGAAGGTCGATCCCTATTAGCTGCGATGACATCAAAAGTGTGATCAGTATAAGAATAAAGATGAAGGCAGATAAATTAACTGAAAAGTTACCTACCAAGATTCTGAAAGAAGCCATTAGCTGCATAATCAAAATGGAAAAATGGGTTTTTCCATTTCCCCATGTTGTTACGAACCCTATAGATTGTTTTTATAGCCTGGCTCGACCATTTGCTTGCATAGAAGAAGCCGAAGTCTGAAGGGTTTGATTTGACTTGGTAGAACCAAGCAAATTCTTCAGGGGTAGGGATTTCTAAGCCTAGTTTATGGTATAATATGTACAAACCTACCATATACCTATAAGTATTGGGGGTTAATTGAAAAGGAACGACCCCGTAATAGTCTACTAAAGATTTAATATAAGGATGAAGGGGAAGGTGGACGCCACATTTAAGGACTGCTTCAGAGAAGGAAGCGAGCCCAAGAGGGGGAGTGTGGAGTCGGTTGAATTCTTTGGGCAGCCGGAGAGGAATGGCGATTTTGAAGCTGCTCGCTATTTTCCTAATTTTGTTTGACGTGCAGCTCATTCGTATGTTAGTACACGACCAGTTCCCCTCCACGTAAGGATAGCCGGAAGAGAATGCAGGAGCATCCCTAATATGTCTGGGCCATTGATCTGGGGGAAGATCACCTATTCGAGGACTACCTCTCCTTATCCCTGTAATCTCGACCTCAGGTTTGGGTTCGAGGTAATCCTCGAGGTTAATAGAGCTAACACTCGAGTTAGACTCCCCAGAAAATGCATTCCCTTCCCTAAAGTCCTCACTACTTGACATCTGAAGAGAAATGCACGGATTCAGATATTGGGGATTACTACTATGTTAGTATTCTAAGTATTTATGCCAAGAATAAATTATTCAAGCAAAGTTATCCCTAATGTTCGAGCAGTTCATCAGAATGTTCGAGCAGTTCGTCAGAGTCAGGAACTGTTCGAACAGTTCATCAGAAGGTGTTCGAGCAGATCATCGGCAAGCAGAAATTCAAAACAGTGTAGGATAAGGTATCAGACCTTAGTACTTTTCATAAAATCAATCCTAGGCTACTTCACAGAAGAGAGAAGAGATGCATGAAAGGAAATCTCTCTCGCTTCACTTCGGTGAGAGAGAATTTAATTCTGAAGATTAAAAAATAGAAAAGAGCGGAAGAGATAAACCGACCTTTTCAGAAGATTGAAGACGACTCGAAACTTTGCAGAGGAATACGTTGAAGACGATTCAAGACTTCACAAAGAAATTTGATCCGAGCGAGCTGAGGCGGCGTTAGGGTTTGAAGAGTTTTTCAGAAAGTGAAATAATGGACAGGACGACTTCTGGTATTTATAGCCCAGATACCGATGGATCACAGCTGTGGATTGGAAGATTTGAATTTCAGATCTTACGGCTGTGGATTGCGGGAGATTTAATTTCATCCGAAGAGTCAAAATTTGAAAAGATTCGATGATGGTTAGCCTCCTCAAATTTTGCTCCTTCGGTAAGGATTACACGTGGTTCAGCCTCTGACAGGAAGATACGCGTGATCTTAAAAGGCAACATTTGAGATTCGGTGTATCTTCATTTACTCAGATTTCAGGGTATAGTCGTGGCGCCACGTGTTTAGGGTCGCATGATGATTTGAAGCTCCATTTCGTCCTAAAGAACTAATGGAGCTGGGGGGCAATTGTTACACGGTCTAAAATCTCAAGGTCGCATAGGGTGTATGAGCGACCCCTCCCATGAAGATTATATCCGACCTCCACCTATGAAGATTATATGCGACCTCCACCTGTGAAGATTACATGCGACCTCTTCTGTTACGGTTACATGCGACCTCTTCTGTGACGGTTACATGCGAACTCTTCCGTGATACTTACGTGCGACCTTCTCCGCATAGTTTACCTTTACAAACAGGAAACTTACAAGGAAAAGGAAACAAGTAAATGTTATAAAAGAGACCTACCAGGAAAGGGAAACAGAAGTCTCCTATTCGGAATGGGCTGGTTACCCAATTTGAATAGTTATCTAATTATTCAGTTACTTAATCTATGTTACCCAATTGGATAATTACCCGTTTGTAATTAGATCCTAGGGACATTAGGATCCTAGTGACACAAGGATCCTTGGGACATAAGGTTACCTTAGCCTATATAAAGGACCGGATGTTCTCAGTTTAAATTATGCCAAACCAATTCAAGCTAAGCCAAGCTAAGAAAAGCAAAGCTAGTTCTAGTAGAGAGTTCCGATTGTTCTTCAGTTTTTCCCAGACACATTTGTAACCTTGATTGTTTGTAATTCTTCATTAAATAGTGCAAAAACAGTGGACGTAGGCTCATCTTTTTCGGGGCCGAACCACTAAAAATCTTTCTCTCTTTATTTGCTTTGATTTATTGCTTCAATTTATACCAGCCACATCACTCAATTTGTCCTAAATTTATTGTTGATAAAACCTCCGTCAACACTTTCTCTACAGAAATTAGCTCTATTTCCTCGACACCTTGCATCACTCTCTCGCCCCAGCTCTCCCTCTGCTCCTTTTTGGCCGATAAACCCCTGTCTCCACCTCTCTGTTGCTACTCGGCGGCTGACGTGTTCAACCAGCGGCCCTTCTCGCTTCAACTTGTGAGTTCATTACAACAAAGAATGCTTTTTACCACAATTGTTTAACAATAGGCATTAGCGTACGTGTTTAAAACTAGATATTAATAACGGGCATTTTAAAGTCCGTTGAGGAATGAAAACCAGCTTAAAAAAATCTGAATGCTCTCAAAACCCTTTTATCTTCTCCCATAGATCTGATCTTTTCATCTCTTTGATACTATAGAGGAGCTACTCCGCTGGGGCTTCGGCGGCGTTCGCAACCTGCTCGGATTTCCAATGGCGGTGAGGAAGGATTCGAGAGAGGAGCTATTTGAGTAATAGGCATGCGAATTAGGCGATGAATTCGAGGTATGAGAGGGATGGTTGGCGTGGCAGCATTTCGGATCTGGGTTTGTCTCGATTTGGGGGTTTTGATTTGTAAGGGGTTGAATACGGATTGTTGGCGACGATTTTTATCGGCAGTCCACGTATTTCTGAATTGCTGATGTTAAATCCACCAGTTACCAACATGTCCTCATTATCTCAGAACGCTTTCGACTTAAGGTAGAGTCAGAGACACGAAAATAGTCACCTGCAAAGACTCTCTGATACTTAAGTCAGATGTTTATCCCAAAAAATAAATAATAAGGATAGATTTCTTTGTATCTGTATTTCATATATATTTCTTCTCAGTGTCTATATCTGTATATATCTATATATACGGTCCTGAAATTGAGAGGTTTTCAGTCCACAATCTTAGGATCGAGTATCTCTTCTCATCGTAACTTACTTCGGAAATCACGGGCTGTGATTATCGTGATTTCCTTTGCACTGGCGTGATTTATTTTCCGTCGTCTCCAACGATTCCAGCCTGTCAAGAGTGAGATTTTGACAAATCGTCGTTCTGTAAGGACAATTTGCCCAATGCACACACTTACCCAGGATCGCAATGAATAATCTGTCTAGGTCTGGAGTAGTGAGTTGCCCCCATGATCTTCTCGTGGAAGACCCTCGAGACTCCTGATCCCCTGCTGTCGAGGTAAGAATTGGAATAGGCCGAACTCGTCCAGGGTCTCGGGTGGATTTGGCCCTGGTTTCGGACAGCTCATAGGCCTATGTGGTATCACGTGTGACTCGCGTGGCTTTTAAGAGTCTATCTGGACACGTGCCAGATGGTCCACCCATTGTGACCTGTTCTGCCACCTAAGCGTTTATGTGGCACATGTTGGGAACGGGTCCCACAACTGCCCCCATTTCCCTACTTGATGGATATCTATCAAGTGGGAAAATCGTGCTTCAAGCCCGTTCCACCTGAAGCTGTTGGTGAATTTTCCGGTGCTATGATTGACGGGGTCAGCTCCGAGGGTCTGGACATGAGTCTGGGCCCATCCAGCTTTGAGGACGTATAATTCTCGTTATGACTTGTCTTTGCAAGATTTAATCCGCGCGTTCGGCCGGACTTCTCCGAACCAAATGCGAATGCGCCAGGAATGAGCTCCAGGGATTGGTTGACTCCTGCCGCTTATCCCTAAATTGTGCATAGCTAAGGTGTTTTCTGTGGTCGGTAGTGAGTTTTGTTGTGCCATGTGATCCCCTAGAACAATCCTTCCTTAAGGTCTGCTGTCAAGCATCTTTTGCACAGCTCATCCCTCCTCATACATTTCCTCGAGCCACTAGCAAGCATTTGACTACGCGGTGTGGAGTCCCATAGCACGATTTATTTTGAGGTCCGCTGGTAAGAATCTTACCGCACAGTTTTCCTCTTCGTATATTTTCTCAGGCCACCAGCAAGAATTGCGCGGCGTAGATTCCCATAGTACGATCAGTTTTGAGGCCTGCTAGCAAGAGTTTTATTGCACAGCTTTCCTCTTCGTACTTTTTCTCGGGCCATCGGCAAGAATTTGCACGGCGTGAATTCCCATAGTACGATTAGTTTTGAGGTCTACTGGCAAGAGTTTTATTGCACAACTTTCCTCTTCGTACATTTTCAAAGGCCACCGGTAAGAATTTGCGCGGCTTGGATTCCCGTAGTACGATCAGTTTTGAGGCCTACTGGCAAGAGTTTTATTACATAGCTTTTCTCTTCGTACATTTTCTCGGGCCATTGGCAAAAATTTGCACGGCGTGGATTCCCATTGCACGATTAGTTTTGAGTGATCCTTTTCCATAGCAATCCAACAGATGAGTCCATGGCAAAGCTTTGACCATTGTCAAGAGGTTGCCCCCTTTCTAAGCAATCTAGGCCTGACGCTGGGGTCAGACCCTTTTCCCCTGCAATCCGGAGGATCAGTCCCGTGACAGATCCTGAGGGTAAGTTCCGCGGCAGATGGGTCTGACACTAAGGACATACCCTTTTTCATTGCAATCTGAAAGATCAGTTATGTGGCAGATCCTGAGGGTAAATTCCGCGGCAGATGGGTCAGAAACTGGGGACAGACCCTATTCCATTGCAATCTGAAGGATCAGTTCCATGGTAGATCCTGAGAGTAAGTTCCGCGACAGATGGGTCGGACACTACGGACAGACCCTTTTCCATTGTAATCCGAAGGATCAGTTCCATGGCAGATCCTGAGGGTAAATTCTACAGCAAATGGGTCTGACACTGGTGACAGACTCTTTTCCATTGCAATCTGAAGGATCAGTTCTGTGGCAGATCTTGAGGGTAAGTTCTGCGGCATATGGGTCTGACACTGGTGACAGACCCTTTTTCATTACAATCTAAAGGATCAGTTCCGTGGCAGATCCTGAGTGTAAGTTCCACTGCAGATGGGTCAGACACTGGGGACAAACCCTTTTCCATTGCAATCCGAAGGACAAGCTTCGTGGCAGAACCTTTACCACTCTCAATAGTTTGCCTTTTTGCCTTATTAATCTAGGTCTAACGCTGTGGTTAGACCCTTTGCCAAAGCAATCTGAAGGATAAGCTCCGTGGCAGAACCTTGACCACTATCAATAGTTTGCCTTTTTCCTTAACAATCTAAAGGATAAGTTCATGTAGCGGAAATCCCAACTCTTTTTGAATTTAAGCTATTTAAGAACACAAGAATTTATATGTCTCACAACATTTACACACATCTCACACATAATACTTTTTTAAGTGCTGGGCGTTCCACATGATAGGTAGGCTCTTTTCTGTCTTGAGCTCTTTTAAGACGTACGCACCGTTATCAAGTACTTTCATTACCTCATAGGGCCCGACCCAGTTGGAGTCCATCTTCGAGGAGTTTACTATTCTAACCCTTAAGACCTAGTCTCTAGCGTTAAATCGACGAGCGCTAACCTTCCTCGCGTAATAAGACTTGGCTTGCTGTTGGTATGAGACCAGATGAACCATAGCTATGTCCCTCGTTTCTTCAAGGAGGTCTGTGTTGTGGCTTAGCTACTATTCGTTCAGTGAGTCGTTTCTTACCACCTCGGAATGAAGGGTTGGGAGGACAATTTTGGTCGGGATCACAGCCTCTGACCTATAGACCATGTCGAACGGTGTTCTCCCTGTAGACCTTCGCTCCGTGGTTCGATAGGCCCACACGACGGTTGATAGCTCTTCTAACCATCTTACTTTAGCCTCCTGCAAATTCTTTTTTATGTTACCGAATATGGCTTTGTTCGTTGCCTCTGCTTGACCGTTCCCTTGAGGGTAGCTTATGGATGAGAAACTGAGCCTTATATCATACAAATCACATAGCTCCTTGAGCTTGGTGTTTTGGAACTGTGTGCCGTGATCAGCGTGTATTTCTTTCGGGATCCCGTATCGGTAGATTATTTTTTTCCAAATGAAGTTAATCGTATCTACCTTATTGACAGTTGTGTAGGCTTCAGCTTCTACCCATTTAGTGAAATAATCGGTGGCCAGCAAGATATACCTTCTTTCCCCAGGACTTCTGATAAGCTCCCCGACAATGTCCAGACCCCACTTAGCAAAGGGCCAAAGAGTTATGTTTGTGTGAAGTTCTTCCACGGGTTGGTGTTTCAGGGGGGCGAACCTCTGGCACTTATCACACTTCTTGATGTACTGTGTCACCTCGGCCATCATGTAAGGCCAGAAGTATCCAGCCGTTAAGGCCTTGTGGGTGAGGCTACGTCCGCCAGAGTGATTGCCGCACACCCCCTTGTAGATTTCCTCCATCAGCTTCTTTGCCTCTATGGGTCCGATGCACCTCAGCATTGGGCCTATCGTTGATCTTCTATATAGTCGGCCCGCTATCATTGAATACCGAGCAGCCTTCAGTCTGATCGACCTCACTTCTTTGGGGTCTACAGGCAGGTTTCCCGACACCAGATATTAGGTGATGGGCTTCATCCAACCCTCATCCTCAGAGTCAGTTGCAAATACATGGCGCGTGGCAGTCTTCTCGGGGTCTCTTGTGTTTCTATCTTCTAACAGAATCTCCGTATGTTCGGTTGTTCCCCCGATCGATGCGCCTTTACCCAACTCATCGACCCTTTGGTTCATCTCCCTGAGTATTTGTCCGATATCGAAACTACTAAAGTGGGCTTTCACCCCCATTACTCTAGAGAAATACCTATGTAATCTCAATTCTTTTACTTCGAAGTCTCCCCTGACCTGACCCACGATCAACTGGGAGTTAGTCTTTACAGCGATGCTCTCTATTCCGAAGTGCAGAGCTAGCTCAAGGCCTTGCAGCAGCACCTCGTACTCCGCCTCATTGTTAGTTACTTGGAAACCAAGCCTCAAAGATTTCTCTACCCTGAGCCCTGTTGGAGTTTGCAAGACAATTCCAATACCTGACCCCGAGGCATTCGTGGACCCGTTGGTGTAGAGGGTCTAGGTTGGAGGGGTGTGAGGCGGAGACGTCTGAAGCTGGTCATGTTGCTCGCCGAGGGACTGGATTTCTACTACGAAGTCCGCCATGACCTGCCATTTCTTGGCTATATAGGGCCGATACTCAATGTCGTATATTTCCAACTCGATGACCCACTTGGTTAGTCATCCCAATAGGTCCAGCTTGGCCAAGATTTTCCGGATGGGGAAATCCTTATACACTGCAATAGAGTGTACCTCGAAGTATTGACTGAGTCTTTTCTTAGCATTGACCAAAGCCAAGACCAGTTTCTCTGCCATGCTATATCGTGTCTCGGCATCTAGGAGCATGCGGCTCGTGTAAAACACCGGCTTTTGCTTGCCTTCTTCCTCAACGAATAGCACAGCGCTGATCGTTGCTTCGGATACTGCCAAGTAAGTGTACAGGCGCTATCCTTTTGCCAGGGAAGCCAGGATGAGCGGATGGCTTAAGTACAACTTGAGCTCTGCCAATGGCTTGTCCTACTCTTCCCCCCAGATAACAGTGGAACTTTTCTTTATGCATTGGAAGAAAGGTTTACATCGGTCAGAAATTTTAAATACAAACCGGCTGAGAGCGGCTATTATTCCAGTTAGGCACTGGACTTCCTGAATGGTCGAAGGTCTTTTCTCATCTGTGATTGAGGGCAACTGGATCTGGTTGGCCTCAATGCCTCTTTTGCTCATGACGTGTCCCAGGAATTGGCTGGAGGACACCCCAAATGCACATTTCTTGGGGTTCAAACGCAACTGGTATTACCTCAGGAGTTGAAAATATTCGTCCAGATGCCTCAGATGGTCAGAAGCTTCTTTGCTTTTTACGACCATGTCATCGATATAGACTTCCATTGTCTTCCTAAGTAGCTCGGTGAACATTTTGTTCATGAGTCTCTGGTAGGTTGCCCCCCATTCTTCAAACCGAAAGGCATGCATCTATAACAGTACAGACCTCGCTCTGTAATAAATGTCATATGGATCTGGTTCTCCTCGCAGAGAGGAATCTAGTTGTATCTAGAGTAGGCATCTAGGAAGCTCATCTAGTCGAAACCAACCATCGCATCGACATTTGGTCGATCCTCGGCAGGGGCAAGCTATCCTTCGGGCAGACTTTGTTCAGGTTGGTGAAGTATATGCAGGTATGTTCATCGCCGTTTTTCTTCTTCACCACCACTAGGTTCGAGACCCAACATGGGTATATGTATTCCCTGATCAGGCTGTTCTCTAGTAAAGCCTTTACTTTCTTATTGATCGCCCTGTTTTTCTCGGGCACGAACCTTCAGGGCCTCTGTCTGACTGGAGGGAAATTGGGATCTGCATTTAATCGATGGTAGACATGCACAGGGTCTATTTTTGGCATGTCATTATGGGACCACGTGAAGACGTCTTCATTCTGCCTAAGTAACCTTAACAGTTTTCTCTTTTCTTCTTTGGGCAGCAGGGCCCCGATTAAGACTACCTTCGCCATTTAAAAGGATCGCCACCAGTTCTGCAATTTCATCTTTTAATCCCAATATGGCCTCATGGGCCATCTCTGCCTTCCTGTTTGCTTCTGCCAAGGTGGCAAGCATTTGGTCCAGCTTTTGGTTCAGTCCAATTGCACTTCCCGGGAGCTTCCTTCAGCCTCGCAACATGTGCTTCTTGTTGTTATCCTCGAGGGTGCCATCTGGTATCATTCGGCCTTTTTCTTTTTGGGGAGAGCGTGGTAGTGAAACTTTTACTCTTCCTCTCACGCTCGACACTTCTCACAGATGGCGCCAAACTGTTGGCGACGATTCTTGCCAGCAGTCTACGTATCTCTGAACTGCTGATATTAAACCAGCAATTACCAACATGTCCTCGCTATCCCAGGGCGCTTACGACTTCAGGCAGGGTAGGCGAGGCGGGGGTGGTCACCTACAAAGACTCTCCGATACTTAAGTCAGATGTTTATCCCAGAGAATGAATAGCAAGGATAGATTTCTTTGTATCTGTATTTCATATATATTTCTTCTCTATGTGTATATCTGTATATATCTATATATACGGTTTTGAAACTGAGAGTTTTCCGGCCCTCAATCTCAGGATCGAGTATCTCTTCTCATCATGACTTACTCCGGAAATCACGGGCCATGATTACCATGATTTCCTTTGTACCGACGTGACCTATTTTTCGCCGTCCCCAACAACTCCAGCTTGTCAAGGGTGAAACTTTGACAAATCGTCATTCTGTAAGGACAATTTGCCCAATGCACGTACCTACCAAGGATCACATTGAATGCTCTGTCTGGGTCTGGAGCAGTGAATTGCCCCTGTGGTCTTCTCGTGGAAGACCTTCGAGGCTCCTGACCCCCTGGTGTCGAGGTAAGAATTGGATTGGGCCAAACTCATCCAGAGTCTGGGGTGGATTCAGCCCTGGTTCCGGACAGTCCATGGGCCTATGTGGTATCACGTGCGACTCGCGTAGCTTTTAAGGGTCTGTCTGGATGCATGTCGGACGGTCCGCCCCTGTGACCTGATCTGCCACTTAAGCGTCCACGTGGTACATATTGGGAACGGGTCCCACACGGGTGCAGGACTGAATTGGGTTATAGGGGCGATGCGGAGTTCGTGTATGGAGATGAGCTAGATGGAGAAGAGGACGATTTCTCAAGTAATTTTTCTGGGTGGTTAGTCCATAGACCTTGGGGAATATGTATTATTATATATACTCGTTTATCTTGTTTGGGCTTTTTTTCTTTTTTGTTTTTGAATTATTGAATCATGAAATGGGAGAAAAGTCTTGAAACAAATTTCTTAACTCTATCTCTTTTATGTTGTCGGCTCTTCAACAATTCTAAATCAATTCAGGCTAAATCCCAACATTTGTAAGTTATCATTTCACGATTTGCTGGATTTTCTCTCTATTTTTTGTTTTGTTTTGTTGTTTTTAATAAACTGAAATAATAATGTGCAGCAAGAGAATGATGGTGATTTTGGAGAGGTAGTAGTCCAAAATTGACTTTGTGTAGATGAAACTAACGATGATGATAATTTTGTTGTCTTGCTTCCCCTTTCTCATGGAAAACCTGTTTGGATCAAGGTTTCACTTCCTTTCCAAGGTTTTTTTTGGGGGGTTATTATTCAATCTTTTAAGCATACCTTAGCTAGATCTGTTATATATGTGTCCATGACCTTAAAAGCTGGGCAATGTTACTATTTGGGTTTCATCTTGTATTAACCCATAATGGATTCTAAGATGCTATTGCATGAACCTTGTTCTTCAACCAGAGGACTTAGGATGAAGTAATTTTATTGATGCACTGTTTTGCTTATTAATTATTCTTTGTCTTATTGGTTTATTTAATGTCATATTCTATTTTGTTGTCAGTGTTGGTATTGTCGTGTATTGAGAATTTGATCTTGTTGGGTTCACAGGGTCATTGACCTTAGGTTCAGTAAACACGATGAGTCTTTGAACCCAAATTCTAGCTTCACAAATATCCAAATGGTTTACTATAAGGCTTATACTACAACTGAAGCTTAAAAGAAAAAGACATTTTCGATTGAAACAGTGAATGCAGAGTTATTTTCTTTGGGCTTGATGATCTTGTTTTAGGAAGTATTGTTTCATAGTTTGACCTTCTGTTTCTCGTTTGACAGAAAACACACATGGAGTTGGAGATGAGAAAAGCAGCGATGAGAAAAGCAGCGATTGAGAGTGAATCATGGAAATTTCTCAAAGTTTGAGCATATAAAGGTACCAAAACCTTAAAAGTTTATCTAACTCCTCATAGGTAATAGGCTTTTACACGTTCTTTTTGATTTCTTTATGTCCGAGTCACTCTCCAAAATTGCCTTTTTCATGTCACTTTTGTATTCTATTAGAGAAAGAAGGGTAGACAGACAATATCTACTACTATGGCTTATAATAATACATGTGATGAACAAAAGATGAGGCTGAATATGGCTGTGAAGAACAGTCTATTGATTAAGCTTGGCGGTTTTGTCTCTGTGTACATACTTGTGAGTTTAATTATTTGTTTTTTATTTGCTAATAGATTTATCTTTATTCATTCGGTAAACTTTTTTCTAATCTTTGTTATCTTTCTAACTGGTATATGTATTCCTGCCTTTCTGAAGATAGTTTTGTATTTATCTAATTTGAAACTTTAGTTCTTGTACGTTCGATCAATTTTAGCTCCAAATTGTACAGGTAAGTTACGGTAAAAAGGAAAAATAATTATATAAGTCGAATTGTAGGACACAAAAATTAAAGCTCCTTATCTTCTAATTTTCTTTATGTGGAAAAAAAAATAGAATGTGGTGTTACATATTCACTAAGACTTTGGAGAAAACTTTCACATTTGTATTACTTTGATCCTTAGGAGCGTTAACTGAATAGATAGAGAATAATCCTGAACGGGATAGGGTCTTACCCTTTAAAGTTGGAGTGAAACAGTTGAATTAGGATACTTTGAATAACTTTGTACACATGAATGTTACAATTGAATAATCTATGTAGTTTAATTTCTCTTGTAGTTTTAATTTTGATATACAATTAATGTTTACATAGTTATGGCTAATGTTCTACCGAGTTACCATAGCGGAGATGGAGGTGAGAATCCTCCTCTAGATCCTACCAGGGTCTGGTAATTATAAGAGTGCACCACCAAGTAGGCAGGGAGCAACTAAATTAGGACTGGAAGTTACATCGTGACATTGGGCATCCAATACTTATTGAGTTCGACATTGACGGTTGGACTTATATTGCCATTGGAAGGAATTTAAAATATTTCGCCTGCCTTATTAGGAGCTTGATTCAGGCGAACGTTCCCCTTAGATTATCTTTATCTTTCTTGGTACGATGTGTAGACAATCAGAATTCGAATCTCTAGTAAAATTGAGGTAAATTTATAGTATTTATTAAATTTTTTTTACTAAATTAATTTGCCTCATTACAAGCTGTCTAGGATATTGACAGAGAGAGGTATAAGGAGCAACCAGTACATATTATGGGTATCTTTTTAGATATACAACGAACATGTGTAGCTCGATATAGTGATTTCAAGTATGACTTAAATGAATTTGCTCAAAAACCTTCTTATATGTCAGATGAAAATTAGAAGAGGCACAAGACATATATTGAGGATCTTAAAGTTAAAATAAGATTTCTAATTATTTTATGTACAATCATTTATAATTACAAAATTTTTAAATTTTTGTGATATAATTAATTTTTGTTTCATTTTTTCTTTTGTAGAAAAGTTCAAAAATTAATAAAAAAATCGCTACTTTGCAAGGTTAGCAAACATTGGCAAATTGACAAGATCAAGTGGTATGTTATAATATCTTATTGCTCATTAAATGTTTCTCAATTTTTTTTCCTTTTAAAACTTATCAAAATATTTTAGAAAGATTTGGAAATTGGAAAGAAATCGGGTAATATATATATATATATATATATAAAAAGAGAAATACTACAAGAATAAGCAAGGATGGATTTGCTCGGAAGCAGAGAGAAATTATGTAAGTTTTTAATTAACATATTTTATAGCATATATGAATAATTAATTTGTTTGAAATATTATATCTACTAATATTTTTTTAATAATATTGTTAACATAATCGGATGAGCGAGTTGAGGGATACACAAACTCAGCAATTATCTGGTGAATGTACTTCGTCCATAGCCCTAACCCTTATTGACGAACGAGAGCTTGTTGATCATGTTTTGGGGTTTCAACGACATCACAAAAATGGAGTTGGGTGAATACTCAAGGGTAAATCAATTAGATCAATTACTTTTGAAGTAACTTTGACTCAGCCGTGTGCCATCGCAATAGGTTGAAACGAAGAGTTGAGAAGACAAGTGATAAGTCTTTCATAATTACAAAATGTAGCTATAATAGTTGCAGCCTTAGGCAGCAACCTAGTTATTCTGTCACTACTTGTTGAAACCAGATCTTCAGAATGCAATCAAGACAAAGATGATCATTAGTTTTTTTAATTTTCAATTCCATTTCTAAATTTTTTTTTTTTTTTACTTTCAATGACAATATGAATTTTAATTGTAATAAAAATTAGTTATTTTAGTCTAATTTCTTTTTAGCAAATTATTAAATTAATAAATATATATATTTCTTACATTTATTAAATTAGATTAATTAGTAAATTAAAATAAATTATTATTTTATTAGCGAGGACACAATCCTCGCTAAAAGCCAACACAAAATTTTAAATTTAAAATGAGAAAGAGAAAATAAGGATGACAATATCCTAGTTATTAATTACCAAGATATTGTCCTTGCTACTATTTAAGATAATAGCGAGGACTTTGTCTTTGCTATTACGTGGCAATAGCATCAGGTCACTTGCAAGAACACTTACCGAGGATTGACTCCTCGCCATTGCTAGAAACGAGGTAATAGTGAGGGCAAAAGTTCTCATTACTGACCTATTTTGTTATAGTGTATAAGCAAGAAATTTAGTCACGGGGCACAAACAAAGAAAATTCTTTATTCTATGTTTTCTATATTTGATAATCTTTATATATATATATATTCACTTTCTTCAAACGCATTTGTAATTTTTTTTATTAAAAAAATAAATAAATTTATAATTGGGTAATACAATTCATAAAAATCTTAAAATGATAATTTGAAGACACTTATACTTAACATATGTAGACCAACACAAGATCAAAAAAGTTTCAAATAGGGACCAAATGAAAATTATTCATGAAAGATGAGGACAATATTAAATATTTCAAAATAATATAAGTAGATTTTAAAAATCATATAATCTAGTGGGTGTAAATGACTGCATAATTGAATTTTTTTTGTAGAAAATTTGTACGTGAAATTCAAATTACAAAAATTTGATCCGGAGCATAATTGAACTTTTCAAAATAATATCAGGGTAAAATTTTAAAATTACAAAAATCTAGGGTTGCAAAATACCCCCTACGGAATTGTGGTGAAAATAGCATGGATCGTTTTAGGAAACTAGCTGAATTTTAGATTCTGTTCAATAAATGTCTCATCTTCAAAAGCTATTAAAATATAGTTGATTTTATAAGTTAAAAAAAATTACAAAATTGAAGAATAATATCAGTTTTTAAATATATATATATAGATATAGTAAGTTTAAAAGCTTATATAATAATATTTTATATGAAATTGAAATATTTGTACACAAGAATTGATATATTATTAATAAAACTGATATCTTGAAAACAATCATTGGCAAGTGAGTTTTTTTCACTTTTTAAGTTTCTTTTAAGATTGATATTCGGTTGATTCTTGAGAGCTTTTGTAAGTTGTATGTGTTTTGGTTGAAGTTTTTAGAAATGTTAAAACATAGAGATTTGGAGCAGTTCGAGAGTACAAGAAATTGATTTGAGCAATATAATGTTTAGCAGAGGTTTAAAGGAGCTTAAGACCTCTTGGAGAGAATTGGGTAGAGGACTGAGCGCTTAAACGCTATTTTGTAGCGCTAAGGCACTATGAAAGGAGCAAAATATTGCTGAAGACCCGAGAGTAAAGCATCTAGGTGCAATGTAGGTAGCGCCGCTATGCCACGGTTTCTGAAGTTCTCCCATTCAAAGTAGAGCCTATGAGCTACATGCATAGTACCGAGGTGCTAGTACGTGTACTGAATGGCATCGTTGTTTTAACTTGCCCGTTTTGATCAACTCACTCAAGGCTTATAAATAGATATTTATTATGACTTTTTCGGGTTCTTTTGGAGTGTGAGAACTTAGAGAAGAGAGAGAGCGTGTGGCATGGAATTGAAGACAGAGGGAATGTCAATCCGGAGGCGGAGCACTATTCAATCAACTTCAAATTTTTGTTCTATTCCTCTCCCTATCAATGTTCGGAATAATGTTTAGGGTTTATTTTGTCTCAAGTATGAGAAAATTTGCTTTTTAATGGCTAAGATATAACTGGATTATGATGTTTAATTACTTTTAATTTCAATTTAATTGATATTTATTCTTATATATATTGAGTAATTTGATCTATGCTTAGCGCTTTTGAATGTCTCGCCAACTTTTGTATGATTTAGATATTTGATTTGAAACCGAGAGAGATGATAGTTGAATTTTTCATGATCAACTTACCAAAACATTATTATTGGATGGGCATATCCATAAATCTTATGTAACATTTATGAATTTTTTGTTCTTTAATGACTTTTGATATGTCAGTGTTTTGACAGAAATATATGACATAACTTACTGAATTAAATTGTTAATGCTTGAATAAGATTAATCATTGCATAAGAGAAATTCACTAACAACATTCGAAATAAACATTGAATGAATGAATTGGAGAATTAGACTCATTAATCTTGATGAAATCTAAAGCCCTGTGTCCTAAATTATAAGAGTTTTCTTCAAAGTTCAATAGTATTTTGTTTTATTTATTTGTTTTCTTTAATAAATCTTCTTTTTGAATATTCCAATCAAATTAGGATTAGCATAATTAGGTAGATAGTAAGAATGATTTCCTCGTGGGAACAATACTTGATACATCATTTTTACTACTTGTTTGATATAACAATACTTGATACATCATTTTTACTACTTGTTT
Source organism: Parasponia andersonii (assembly GCA_002914805.1). Taxonomy (NCBI): domain Eukaryota; kingdom Viridiplantae; phylum Streptophyta; class Magnoliopsida; order Rosales; family Cannabaceae; genus Trema; species Trema andersonii. Next base: position 60,566 of record JXTB01000070.1, read on the forward strand.
GATATGTGCACTTGTATTCATAGCTGAAGAAAAAAAAAGATACCATTTAGTAAAAAAGATACCATTTAGTAAATAGCTGAAGAAAAAAATCCCCAGGTGATTTATTCAAAGGAATTGAAAAAAAAAGGCAATTGCTTTTAAAAATGCTCAATAAGATAATAAATATTTACCATGAGATAACAACTAAGACTTAGAAGCTAGTAAATCATTAAGAGTACAAGCAAAAAGAAAAAGTATAGCATTAAAACCTTGGGGAATTAAAGGGCTTTACACTTGATTTTTTTAAAACTGTTTTTCTTATTTATATCTTTTTTGATTTTTTTAAAACTGTTTTTCTTATTTATATCTTTAAATATTGGGGGATTCTAGCGTGGGACAGGAAAAACCCTCTTACGTACAGGAAGTGTCACGACCCAAAACCCGGACTAGTGGTAGAAGGGGAATTTCACAAAGGTGGGAAATTCCTTGATTTATTTAAAAAGTGTCAGAAGTTCTAATTTTTAGAAAAACGGTCCAGTTAAATAAAATAATCGGAATTCCATCCCGTGAACCACTCCCACAGTTTGTATACACCATCAAACATAGATTGAACAATTATTTAAAAACGCGAAATTAAACTTAAAACTCAGCATCATCATCATCCACCAAAAAATCAAACACCAGAATGACGTACATCAGTTTGCAGACAAAATAGAAAGCAGTAATCTTGGTTTAATGCTAACACACGATCCAAATAGTCCAAAGACTACGACAACAAACTCCTAGCATTACCAAGAAGCGAACTGCAATCCAGATGACCTCTTACTCCTCTTGATCACCAAGATCGCACTGGACACCACCTGAGGAGGAAGGTAGGGGGGTGAACATAAAATGCCCAGTAGGAAAAACAATTACCTCGATCGAAAACATTTAGTGATAGGAAAATCCTGCATGGTTAGTTTAGTCCAAAACATTCATATATATATATATATAATCCAAACTGGAATCCATATCTATATATATAAAGCAGTATAATCAAAACCATTTAATTTATATGCACATGACACAAATTAACCCATACCCATGAGCTCACATCCTCTCATCTGTGGAAACCCAGGATGATGGCACTAAGTGTACCTAACAGCCTGCCTGATACCTAAGCCCATACCCGGAGGGGACACCCATGTGTCACCTACCAAACCTGGAGGGACAACCGAATTGCCTACACCTACTAAATGGGGAGGTAATCAGAAGTAACAAGACCCCGATCGAGTTTACGGACTTTCACCGACGGTGGGGCACGCAGCGCCACACTGCAGACCCACGATGCTAACACAGTGCTCATGTATGATCCTATGACACGTACAATATAGAACTGAAGTGTGAAAATAACTATGCTCGGGTTTTTCAATAAAATCGGCATACTAGGTTTTATAGAAAAAAGGGCAGCATAATGGCCCTATTTTTAATATACCCAAAATAACCTGCACTCAGATAATTCCCAGAGCAATACAGTATATATCTCATACAACAAATTCCCATCACAGACATTTAAATAGTCTAAAAATCACGTTTATTCTCATATGTTGCAGAAAGTAAGTTTTATTCGAAAACGATGTAAAACACAGGTAATTGAATCCCTACCTCGCTCGAATAGCAATACCACGTTATTGAATCCTCAAGGTGTCGTTGACGATCACTCGAAGGGTCGGGAACCAATTTCAAGCCCTCGATCGTCCTCTTGCGAAAAACCAACTTCTCACCGGAGCTTCAATTCCACAAACGGACCTCTTCTCTGAATTCCTAGCACCCAAAATAGCTAGGTTAGACATATAACTTGTCCAATTCGGGTCCGGGCTCACACCGGGCCGGTGGCACACAAAACGAGATAAAATCTCGACCGTCTGATCTCGATTTTCGTGCCAATCACCAAACCACACAATATATATATCAAACTTCTCCATTTTCTGAGTACATTCCAAAAATGAACTCAAAAACACAATCCAACGGCCGGATCGAAAATTAAAATTCGAAATTCAAAAAACCCAAAAATGGCAACTTTTGATCCGGACAGTATGTGGTTGAGATATATATATCTTGATGATCCTTGAGACGAGACGAATCCAACGGGACCGGTTGCAGGCCAAATGGTGGCCGGAATCGTCGCTGGCGGCCAAAAATCCGAAAAAGCTCCAAACAGCTCCAATGGCTTTTTCCGGCGACACAGGCGGCGACAGTGAGCGGCGAAGGGCGGCAGAGCTTTGGCGCGGCCTGGTGAGTCGACGCCGGTCGGTGGCGCGGGCGGACAATGGTTGGCGGCAGAGCTGCGGTGGCGCGGCCGAGAGAGATCCGAGGGAGGAGAGAGAAGGAGAGTTTCGGGGGAGGGAGGAGAGAGAAGAGAGGGGAAAGAGAAGGGCACGTGGCTCCTCCTTACAGGGCAATTTTTCAAAAATTGCACATAAGTCCCCAGAAATCCAAATCTCTATCAATCTTGTCCCTCAAAATTTACAGTTTAGTCCTTCTGCACAAAATTTTTACAAATTAATCCCTCCAATATTATATCCGGAAAATTGGTAAAATGTCCAAATTACCCTCGAAAATTCCGGGTTTTTACAGGAAGGATTTTTTCACCCTTTAGATAGAAATCAATGGTAGTTACTCCTGAATGATAAAATTTGTTTCCTTACGTTGCTTTACACTTGATTTTTGTTATGTGGCATTGTACTAAACAGTTTTAGGAGAAGCCGGGCCCTTTACATTTTTTTTTTTTTTATAAAAAAGAGATACTTTAATTTTTTGTTGTAATTTTTCCCGAATTTGAAATTATTTTGAAAAATTTTAGATTTAATTATAAGAATACTATTTTAAAAAAATTTATAAAAGTAACATTTTTTATTAATTGATGAGATATTTAAGATACGTAGTCGAGTTACTTAAAGTAACTTGAACAGTTGCTTCAAGTAAGTAGATTGGTTATTCTAAATAACATAACTTGTTAGTTCAAGTACCATTAAAAAAAATAATTTTGAAAAAAAATAGCACTTTTCTAAAAAAATTTTGAAAAGACTTATGTTTCTAATAACATTTTTTAAAAGTGATACTTTTCTAAATCAATGCAGGATTTTTTTTAAAAATCAACCCATCCGTAGTTTTTGAATTTTTAGTATATTGGGCCAAGAATTTTGCAAAAGCCCAAAAAGAGCATAAAATTGAATAAATTAGTATTATGCTATTTTTTTGTCATTAATTAAATCTACCACTATACTACATTTTAAAAATGAATTATTGATGATCTTGATGGATTTTTGAACGATTCTTGACGTCAGCGACAATTTTGACGGATTTTCGATAAATTTTTGACGAATTCTTGACTATCTTAACGGATTCTTGACATTGGCGGCGATCTTGACAGATTCTTGATGAATTCTTGATAGATTTTTGATGAATTTTGACAGATTCTTAACTAATTTCCTTTAAAAAGTAGTAGGATCTAATAATGATGAAAAATTCAATTAGATATTTGAAAAAAGTGATAATTGTCTAACTAATCCAAAAAAAAATGACTAATGTAATTATGTAGTAGAGCTAGCCAATGGGAATGGGTGAGTGTGACTTCTATGGCAAGTTGAAAAAATATATCCATTCACGAAGTAAGAACAAGAATACCCATTTAATTAAATACCAAAAAGGCTAAAAAATTTTAAAAAAATCCAACTCCTTTTGTGAACGCATAATTAAATAAATGAACAAAAAAATGTTCGCCTATTTAAGCCTGTAATACAATATGTTCCTTATCTTTTTCTCTTTCAAAATAGATATGTTAAAATACTACGGATTAAATAAACATACGGGAAAACAAAATTCTAAGTTTGTGAGAATTTTTTGACCAAAAGATTTTCTTATTAATTTTTGTCAAATTAAAGATTCTCATATGATTTAAATGTGATCTAACATTTAGAAATGTGTACCCCAATAATTCTTCCTGGCTTAGGTATTGATAACTCTACGAAAATAGAGTTAATTATAGTCTTCTCCATATTAATTTTGTGTAATTTTAGTTTAATTTAAGTTATTTTATAGTTAATTTGATTTTTAGTATTAAGATATAATTTTATTTATCTTTATTAGATTTAGGTATTTAATTTAATTTAGTTTAGGATAAATTAATTTTATTTAATTTAAATTCGGATTAACTTTTTATTTAATTTAGATTATGATTTGTTTTATTTATTTTATTTTATTTGAATTTGATTTAGTTTAATTTTTTTTTTGATTTAGATTAGAGAAAAAGAATAAAAATCGAGAAAATGCTACTCCAGTCATGCGAGTGGGAAATAGAAGTGCAGACGCGTTTCTGGCCATCCGATCGAGTCTCCATTCCATCGGACAGGGGACTCGCGAGTGGAAGACAGGGGATAGCTGGGCCCCGCATCTGTAACAACTGTCCAGTGTGTCTGATCCAGTGCGTCTTGCCTCTCGTGCAACCGGTATTTCCTCCACTTAAATAACGCCACGCAAGCATAATAATTCCAGTTTTTCCTTTAGCCAATCACAGCAAGTTTTTTGCCAAGCTTACCATATTCAGCCGCATGGGATTATTTCTCAATGCTTAGAAACGTGGGGAAGAGAGAGAAAGAAAGAAAGGGAATTATGGAGATTCGACATATCATATGACCAATCAGATTGCATCTTTGGAAGAGTGGAAACTTGCACAATATTCCAAGTTCAGTTATAAATAGCCAAAATATGAGGAAGAAAATTAGACACCAATTTTGAGAGAGAAAACTCTACTTTTTCTAGAGAGTGTGAGATGAGTTCAATGTTAGGCTAATTTTTCGAAAGGCTAGAGAGATGATCTTAGTTGTGTAGTTTTTTTGTTTTCCATCTTTGATTCCTGAGAGTGCTTCAACACTTATAAATTTAGTTGGTTGAATTCTTCAATATTTTGATTTTCAATATATTATTTTCTAGTTTCTTATATGAATTCAGTCATGCTTTCTTTATTTGGTGATTTAAACTAGATTATAATTATATTTGTTTTATTGGTTGATCTTTTACTGCAGTATTGTCTCTGTGATATATTGTTGATCTTAGATGACTAATAAGATAGATTGTTTTTGGTGTTAATTAGAAGAATTTCTCATATTGAATACTTTAAACTAATATATGATCGTAATTGCTATATTTTCCGATTGTGTATTTGGGATGTGAAATATATAATTGAGTGATAATTAGAAATCAAAATTGGTAACAATCAGATGAACAATTTATTGAATCATAAAGCCTTATTTTTTCATATTGGTATTTTTATTTATTATTTCTGTGATTATTTTAATTTATTGCAAAGTTAATTTTTATTTTCAATTCTTCTTTTTGTTTCTCGTTTCCTTTTATTGTTGATTTACTTCTTTGTGCGATCGACACCTTAATTTATACTGTGATAGCCGCTATTATATTTTAAGCGTAGACAAAATTTGGCACCGTTGCCGGGGAAGTCAAATTAACGAAAAAGGCACACAATTCTTTCATTCTTTTTCTTGTAGATTTTGTAAAAATATATATATTTTTTCCTTATAGGTTTAGTTTCTTTTATTTTATTTTTTTTACATTATCATTATTTTATTTTATTTTATTTTTTTAAAAAAATAAAATAAAAATTTGTGTTGTTTGCGTAACCGGTAGGAACTGGGATTGTTTTGTCACAAATGCATTGCCTGAGAAAGATTGGTTACAGAATAATAAAGACTGCAACCGTGACCCCTCCAACTCACCTAGGAACCTCATAGAGTTCTGTCTAGAAAAGTTGGATTTTAAGTGGGATCTTTTGCACCCTTTCCAATCGATCTGGGAACATTCTTAGTTTATACTTTTTACGTTTACTTCACAACTCTCTTTTTCTTTAAAAAAAAAAAAACTTGGGTATATGTCTTGGCATAGAGACGAAACAGGAAAACTTAGTAGACGATTCGATTTTGAAAAAGATTCAACTGACTCTTGGTAAGGTATAGATTCATCAGAAACACCTTTACCAGCCACCATGAATCAAATTGAGAATAACGCTGCTAGGACTTTAAATGAATACCTACACCCAACTTACACAACCAAATCTTCATGCATCATTTTTCCTCAAGATGCACCATAAATGGATTTTAAACCTAGTATGATCTAACTTTTACCTATCTTCCATGGCCTAGATAGTGAAAATCCATACTTGCACATTAGGGAATTTGAAGAGGTAGTGGCCACTTTCTATAGCCAACCCAATGCAGTGGACGCTATTAGATTAAAATTTTTTCCATTCTCCTTGAAAGATAAAGCGAAGAGTTGGCTATAATCTTTGAGACCGAGATCCATAGGTACATGGGCGGAAATGACCCGAGCTTTCTTTAACAAATGCTTCCTGCACCATAAGACCAATAGCCTTATGCAACAAATCTCGACCTTTTCCCAAAAAGATAGTGAAATATTATATCAAGCTTGGGAGAGATTCAAAGAGTTACTAAACATATGTCCACATCATGGGTACAAAAATTGGCGTCTAGTTAGTTATTTCTATGAAGGATTAACCATTAGGGAGCACAAATTCATAGAGATGATGTGTAATGGAGAGTTCCTACAGAAAGACCCATATGAAGTCAAAGACTACCTAAATGAGTTAGCTGAGAAAGTGTTGGAATAATGTCCTATAAAGCAGTTTATTATTTAGACATTATAAACAATATTTATTGGATTATTTAGTATCTATTTGTTGTTAATAAATTCCATGTTATGAATTTTTATTTTATTTATGTCCCATTGATATACATGTGATGTGTATGTTTATCTTATGTAAATATCTAAAAGATTACAAGACATGAAATGAGTAATAAAGAATTATTCATATAATGAGCTCATATATGGGAGACATTATATTCTTTATTTCATTATATCTAAATTAAATTGTTCGCATTCTATATATTGAAGATGGAATACTTTACTATGCCATAGAATGTAATGTTGTCTATTTAATTAATGAAGTCTCTAATTATCGAGTGAGTCATCGGATAGAAACATTAGTGTATTATAAGAAAGTTATAACAACATCGAACAAGACTTAGTGAATTAGAATTTGAGGTTAAGTGCCGTAACTCAAATTTCTAATTTTACTAATTTAGCACTATTGTAGAAGACTTTAATTCTAGTAATTAACGAACTTACTTTCATGTGTTTTGTCTTTTTGAGTTACTAAAGGACTAGTTCCGATTTATGGTTCAAACTCCGGTATCTTAGAAGATAAGGTATATGAAATGTGTAGAACGTTTTTCATGATGGACACCATGCGTATAATGTCACTTTGAATTTTTTCAAGTACTTGGATAATATAAACCAGGGCCTCACTATTCACTATGTGAGTTTGACTGTGTTGGCATAAGAAGATACAAACACCATAGTCAATTATTATCCATTAGATGAAAAATGGCAACTCAAAGGTAAATATGTAGTAGAGGGGAAATACGGTAATTTCACCCTACTAGTATGGCATTGTATTGGGGGTATGTCTATAGGTATAGTATATGCTAAATGGATTAAGCTAATTAATTATTACTAAGCTTCACAGAAAAATAAATGACATTTAGTCCAAGAGTATAATATTGGGCCTATAGCGGTATGCCCCAATATTAATGGACAAGGCCTAATCATAATTAAGAGTTAATTATGATAATGGATATGTGGTTTATTGGAGCTTGAGTTTTATGGATCCATCTGGTCCCCTGTCTAACTCAAATTAAAGCCAAATAGTCATTTGATGAGCAGTTGAGCCCTATAAACTTAATAAGCCCATTAGGATTTACTAATCTCTATATATAGTTAAGGGAAAAGTTCTCTAAAAACTAGACACAATTGTTACATGTGAAACATCCCTTGAGAAGAGAGTATCACACAAAAAACAGAGAGAGAGAGAGAGAGCAGAGAAAATTGGCCACCACTAGGGATTCACTATCCTAGGTGTTTCGGCCATCCTAGAGAAATCGGTTCGAGGAGATTGTCTTCTTGTTCTTCTGTGGATCTCTTTGTTGGGAATCAAAAAGGTGAGCACCCACTGGATCAATCAAATAGTTTTCGAGAATAGATGGGAAGACGAGAAGATTGTGAAGCAAATCTGGGTATTGTTCTTGTCTAGATCAAGAGTTAACTTATATTAGATCACGATCCGAAACGTTTTATAAAAAGAAAAATTTTAAACGACCAATTCCGCCGCATTTCTTGATTTTACAAAACTACGGCATTCTTGAAAATATTTTTTTGAAAATATTTTCTGGAAATTTATTCCATTAAATACCAACAGAAAGCCCACATATAGATTGGACCTGGTATTTCTGATAGAACTAATAGGTCACGACCAATCAGAATCTAATATCTTAGGAAAGAAGATAACCTTAAAGCTCAATTAGAAGCTTTGACTAGAGAATTAGAGGTTTTGAAAACTAGATATAGTAGAGTCACTCGTACTGTTGCTAGGGTAGAATCTCAGGCTACATATTTTGTCTGTGGGGGAGTGAAACACTTAGCTCAGGATTGCCTAACCTATAGTGAGATGAGAGGGGTTTATGAAGAGCAATGTAACTCCTTAGGGACATTTAGAAAGTCTTTCTCACCATACTCTGACACGTATAATCCTGGCTAGAGACCACCCAAATTTTAGTTGGAGGTCTGATCAAAACTAGCATGCATCATCCAACACTAAAAATCGGAACACTGAGACACCACCACCTAGGAATTACTTTGCACCTCAATATAATGCGCGATCCAATAGAAATCCTCTAGAGGAAACACTTCAGGCATTTATGGAGGCATAGAATAAAACTAACCAAAAGTTTGAGTCTGTACTTACATAGGTGGTGGAAGAGAATAAAGAGATTATGAGTCAGATAACTAAGCTGACTAGGGCTCTTACTGTATAAGAGCGTGGAAGATTTCCTGCCTAACCTCAGTCCAATTGAAGGGGCAATACTTGGCACAAATCTCTAGCCCTGATATGCAGAATATTAAAGAGGTTAATTCCATTACTACTCGAGGTGGTAAGACTTTAGATGGTCTGATTTTACCAAGTGCACTACCAAGCAACACTAGCACCCTGGGTAGCACTTAAAATGCCCCTCCATAAGAAGCTAAAAACAAATTTCCAGTTAAAGTGCCTTTTCCTCAAGCTCTTATGGCAGGATAAATACTAGAAAATCAAGGTGTGATCCTTGAAAACCTTAAGCAAGTTACAATTAATTGCCTTTATTACATATGATCAAGCAGGTACCATCATACACAAAGGTGATCAAAGATCTATGCACCATGAAAAAAGGCACCACATCAAAATGACTGCATTCTTGACCGAGCAAGTAAATGCAATGATTGAGCAAAAAATACCGCCCAAATATAAGGATCCAGGTTGTCCTACTATTACTTGGCACAGAGGGACATACGAGTTCGGCCAAGCACTTTTAGACCTAGGAGCAAGTGTAAATCTCATGCTATATTCTGTATATTTGCGACTAGGCCTTGGAGAAATCAAGCCCACATCTGTGGTATTGCAGCTAGCCGACCATTCTGTGCGGAGATCGAAAGGGATAATAGAAGATGTTTTGCTGCAAATTGATAAATTCTACTGTCCTGATCATTTTCTAATCCTGGATACTTAATATGTGGTCAATATAGAGTCCAAGATCCCTCTAATATTAGGAAGACCTTTTTTTGCTATAGCAAATGCTCTCATTAATTTTAGAAATGGTCTAATGAAGTTATCATTTGGGAACATGACCTTAGAAGTAAACATTTTCCATGTTGGAAAACAACCACGAGATGAAGATGAATGCTATCATTCCTACTTGATAGATACACTTATTCCGGAGGAAGTAAACTTGCATAATAATTCTAAATCTTTAGAATACCTTCTCTAAAACTCCAATTCTGAACTTTTGCATTATTCTATTGATACGTTTAATGTCTATGTTGTTTTTGATAATATATAGGATAAGCAAAAAAGGTTTTGGCAACCATGCTTTGAGGAGTTGCCACGTGAAAGAGAAAAGCTGCAACCATCTGCCTTGGAGACACCTATGATTGAACTATCTCAGTTACCCAAAGGTTTGAAACATACTTTCTTGGGTTTAGGTAATATCTTTCCTGTCATTATTTATTCTGAACTTAGTGTAGATTAAGATAGAAAATTGATAAATTTATTGCAAGAGCATAAATCTACATTAGGTTGGATATAGCTGACATTAAAGGTGTTTCTCTATTAATTTGTTCCCATGGAATTCATTTAGAAGAAGGAGCTCACCCCTGTAGAGACCCCTTCAGAAAAGTTAATCCTACAATGAAAGAAGTAGTTAAGAAAGAAGTCTTAAAACTGTTAGATACAGGTATCACCTATCCTATATCTGATAATAAATGGGTAAGTCCAATGCAAGTAGTTCCTAAGAAGTCTGGAGTAACTATAGTTGAGAATGAAAACGGGGTTCCCATTCCAACTAGGGTAGTAACAGGGTGGCGTATGTGTATAGATTATAGAAAGTTAAATTCTACTACCGGAAAAGACCACTCTCTATTGCCTTTTATTGACTAAATTTTAGAACGTGTACCTGGTCATCCTTTTTATGGCTTTCTTGATGGGTATTCAGGTTATTATCAAATAGAGATAGCTATAGAGGATCAGGAAAAGACCACATTTACATGCCCATTTGGTACTTATGCTTTTCGTAGGATGCCATTTAGTTTATGTAATGCACTAGCTACTTTCCAGCATTGTATGCTTAGTATTTTCTCTGATATAGTTGAAAAATGCATGGAAGTGTATATGGATGATTTGACTATTTTTGGTGATTCTTTTGACTCATGTCTACTTAACTTGAAAGCTGTTTTGAGTAGGTGTGAAGAAAAAGGTCTTGTGCTCAACTAGGAAAAATGTCATTTCATAGTATCTTCTTGGATCATTTTAGGGCACATTATTTTTGAAAGGGGAATAGAGGTTGACAAGGCTAAAATCGAATTAATCTCTAATTTACCTACACCAAAATTGGTACGAGATGTTCGGTCTTTTCTTGGATATGCTGGCTTTTACAGGAGGTTTATACAAAATTTCTCTGCTATATCTCGACCATTGTGTAAACTTTTGGACAAAGAAGCTGAGTTCAACTGGACTTCAGAGTGTGATGAAGCGTTCAAAACACTCATTGCCAAACTTACTACAGCCCCTATTATGCAGTCACCTAATTGGAATCTGCCTTTTGAAATTATGTGTGATGTAAGTAACTACGCTGTGGGGGCTGTTCTTGGACAATGAAAGGAGGGGAAGCCTTTCGTTGTCTATTATGCTATGTGAACTTTGAACAATGCTAAAAAAAATTATTCTACCACCGAAAAAGAACTACTAGCTGTTATTTTTGTGAGTTTGATCTAACCACAAGAACAAGAATGGTGTTGAAAATGTTATGGCCGATCATTTGTCTCATCTAGAGTTTAGTGATTCAACTGATAGCATACCTATTCGAGATGACTTCCCTGATGAACATTGGTTCGCCACAAGCCAAGTTCCATGGTATGCTCACATTGTTAATTACTTGGTTTCTGGTGAAATTCTGCATGATTGGACTGCACAAGATAAGTAGAAATTCTTGGTTGAGGTAAGAAACTTTTATTAGGATGATCCTTATTTGTACAAGTATTGCCTTGACCAAATCATGAGACGTATTCTAGAAGGTGAGGTATCTAGTGTCTTCAATATTTGTCATTCTGAGGCTTGTGGTGGTCATTTTTCCATGAAAAAGACTACTGCTAAAATTTTATAGTGTGGTCTTTATTAGCCTACTTTGTTCAAAGATACTAACAATTTTTTCCGTTCTTGTGAAAGATGCCAAAAGCTAGGAGCATTGACCCGATGCCATATGTTGCCTCTTAACACTATACTTGTTATTGAAATATTTGATTGTTGGGATATTGATTTTATGGGTCCTTTTCCTTCTTCTTTTGGTTATCTATATATTCTTTTTGCTGTTGATTACATGTCCAAATGGTCAAGGCCATGCCTTGCCGCACTAATGATAATAATGTTGTGGTAAAATTTCTAAAAGAAAATGTCTTATCTAGGTATGGAACACCACGTATTATTATAAGTGATCAAGGGACACATTTCTATAACCATTCTTTTGAGGCTTTGATGCGCAGATATGGCGTTATACATAAGGTGTCAACTGCATATCATCCGAAGACTAATGGACAAGCTGAACTTGCTAATAGGGAGGTCAAATAGATCCTAAAGAAGACGGTCAACCCGAACCGAAAAGATTGGTCTTTACGTCTTTCTGATGTACTTTGGGCATACCGCACTGCTTATAAGACCGTACTTGGGATGTCCCCGTACAGACTTATCTATGGAAAAGTGTGTCATCTACCTGTAGAGCTAGAATATAAAGCTTATCGGGCTATTAAAGCCTTTAACTTTGATTTGACTACAGCAGGGCTTCATAGAAAGTTACAGTTATCAGAAATTGAAGAATTGCGGAACGATGCATATGATAATTCCAAAATCTACAAGGAGAAACTGAAAGCAAACCATGACAAACAGATTTTGCGAAAGAATTTTGAGTAAAACCAACAGGTTCATCTTTATGATTACCGATTGCATCTCCACCCTGGTAAGCTGAGATCTCAATGGACCGGTCCATTTATTGTAAAACAAGTTTTTCCAAATGGTACTATTGAGATTCAAGATCCAACCAACGGGCAAATTTTTCATGTAAATGGACAACAGTTGAAGAATTTTGTGGAGAGAGTAGACCAACCTGAGGAGACCATTTTGGTGGCTCCTGTCTACCATGACTGATCAGGTTTTATCTTACTATACTATATTCTATTTTTCTTTCTTAAGTTATTTATTTATTTTGTTTTTGTTTTCTTTAGTTTGTTGTCATCCTCTTTTCTAGCCTATTCATTACAAAGCCTATACTTCGTGTGGAAATTCCATCGCTCTGGTGTGCTCTATCTTTTGTTCTTTTTTTTTTTCTATATTTTATACTAGTGAGGACACTATCTGATTTAGGTTGGGGGTAGTGGTATATGCATGCAAATTTTTAATGCACATATTTTTCATGCATGTATAAAATTTTTCTGAAAAAATAAAATAAATCATAATATTTTTTTTGAAAAATTGAAAATTAATTTTTTTTTTTTTAGTTATGACTCAGTTTGATGATCAAATGTTGATGATAAGATTTGGTTTTACTGATTAAATTCTTAGAAAAATGATGAATATTGTTTTTGTCTGTGTGCTTGATTCTTATATTAGTTTGATTTTTTGCTTATGATTCTTGAATATTTATGAGCACTCAATTGCATTTCAATTATTTTGTCTTCTTAAAGAAAGTTTATGTAATTAAGTGAATTTTTTAAATCTCATCAGTAAACTCTAAAACTTATTTGATTATCACTTGAGGTAAAATCCTAAACTAAGTTATATTAGAGATATGATTTAGGCCATTTTTTGGATCATTTGAGCCTTTCAAGCCTACCTTTGACACTTGATTATCCTTAGTTTACTCCAATGAGCCTAATTTTATCCTTTTCTTTGTTAACCATATTTTTAGCCTAAAGCTTATAATGATTCTTTTACCTTATAGCACATGTGATCATTATTGAGCATATTTTATGTTAGGTGATATTATGGGAGGAAGGGTGGTGTTTTGAAATATTTTTTTGAGGCAAAAAAAAAAAGGTATTATACTCTTGTAAAGAAAAAAATAAACAATAAAAAATAATAAGTTTGTGGGTATAACACTTCAAAAAAAAGAAGAAAGAAAGAAGAAGTTTGCGAAAAAAGAAAAAAAGAAGCAGAAAGAAAAGAGAAAAAGAAATAAAGGAAAGACAGAGTGTAGAAAGAAGTGGAAAATAAGTTTGGGGGTATATCAATGAAGTCTTTGAGGTGAAGTTTTATAAAGATATGAGAATAAGATATGTACTTTAGGTGATTTGAGCCATAAAAATGACTATTATCCTACTTTTACCCTAGCTATACATTACAAGCTTAAATAAAGTCCTATTGATCTCTGGTGCAATATTGGTCTACATTAGTGAAGAGTGGTACAAAAAACAGGCTTATGAAGTTTATTTACTATCTAGAGATTGCATATGTCACTTGATTGTATAAATTGATCTGGGTTGCGAAAGATTAAATGTTATTGTTCACAGACACGCTCAAAAATTTTAAGTGAGGTTAAATTGGCATTTGAATTGAAATTCTAGACCAATTACAGTGTTCAAAATTTCTCTTTGAGTTTTATATTATGTGAACACTTTTGAAGCAAAATTTTGAGAACTGAACTTAGTTATGTTTAGGTGTTTAGATTTTTCTTTTAGGTTTTTATTTTCTTTTGTTAAGGACTAGCAAAGTTTAAGTTTGGGGGTGTGATAACTCTATGAAAATAAAGCTATTTATATTCTTTTTCTTATTAATTTTGTGTGTGTTTTTGTGTAATTTTAGTTTAATTTAGGTTATTTTATAGTTAATTTAATTTTTAGTATTTAGATATAATTTTATTTAACTTTATTAAATTTAGGTATTCAATTTAATTTAGTTTAGGATAAATTAATTTTATTTAATTTAAATTCAGATTAACTTTTTATTTAATATAGATTATGATTTGTTTTATTTATTTTATTTTATTTGAATTTGATTTAGTTTAATTTGGTTTTGATTTAGATTAGAGAAAAAGAATAAAAATCGGGAAAATATTGTTCCAGTCACGCGAGTGGGAAATAGAAGTGCAGGCGCATTTCTGGACATCCGATCAAGCCTCCATTCCATCGGACGGGCGTGTGCATCTCACGCAAAGGGACTCGCGAGTGGAAGACAGGGGACAGCTGGGCCCTGCATCTGCAACAACTGCCCAGTGTGTCTGATTCGGTGAGTCTTGCCTCTCGTGCAACCAGTTTTTCCTCCACTTACGCAATGCCACGCAAGCACAATAATTCTAGTTTTTCCTTCAGCCAATCACATGCGAGTTTTTTGCTAAGCTTACCATATTCAGCCGCACGGGATTATTTCTCAATGATCAAAAAAGTGGAGAAGAGAGAGAAAGAAAGAAAGGGAATTGTGGAGATTCGACATATCATATGACCAATCAGATTGCATCTTTGAAAGCATGGAAACTTGCACAACACTCCAAGTTCAGTTATAAATAGCCAGAACATGAGGAAGAATATTAGACACCAATTTTGAGAGAAAAAACTCTATTTTTTCTAGAGAGAGAGTGTGAGATAAGTTCAATGTTAGGCTAATTTTTAGAAAAGCTAAAGAGATGATCTTAGTTGTGCAGTTTTTGTGTTTTCTATCTTTGATTCCTGAGAGTGTTTCAATGCTTATAAAATTGGTTTGTTGAATTCTTTAATATCTTGATTTTCAATATATTATTTTCTAGTTTCTCATATGAATTCAATCATGCTTTCTTTATGTGTTGTTTAAACTAGATTATAATTATATTTGTTTTATTGGTTAATTTTTTACTGTAGTATTGTCTCTGTGATATATTGTCGATCTTAGATAACTAATAAGATAGATTGTTTTTGCTGTTAATTGGAAGAATTTCTCATATTGAATACTTCAAACTAATATCTAATCGTAATTGCTATATTTTCCAGTTATGTGTTTGGGATGTGAAATATATAATTCAGTGATAATTAGGAATCAAAGTTAGTAACAGTTAGACGAACAATTAAGTGAATCTTGAAGCCTTGTTTTCTCAATTAGTATTTTCATTAATTATTTCTGTGATTATTTTAATTTATTCCAAAGTTAATTTTTATTTTAAGTTCTTCTTTTTGTTTCTCGTTACCTTTTATTGTTGATTTACTTCTTTGAGGATCGACACCTTAGTCTATACTACGATAACCGCTAGTATATTTTGAGTGTAGATAAGTATGTATAAGTCTTTAGGGTCAAAAAATAATTTTAACCTTATTTAAAAAAAAAACAAATAATTATAATTTCAACCTTTGATTGAATGAGCTAGTTCTATTGTGGTTGACTTTTCTTTTTTTGTTTCCAATTTGGAAATAGCATATTTATTTCTTAAATTTGTACCACTTGCCAAGTCTCAAGTGCCAGGGGACCCACAGAAGTAAAAGACACCAAGAGAAACTGTACTTTTCGATCCTATTTGCACAAACACAAGTATTACTAGAAATATAAACAAGGGTTAATTAGTCCTTGTCAAAAGAATCAGCAATAGGCAAAGGAACAGCATTTATTGGAAGAAAATATATTTCTAATATGTTGCATACATTTGCATTGGTTAGCATACTAGCAGATAATTCAAGAAGCCATAATTCGGCAAGAAAATATGAATTCAAACAATAGTCTAGTCTCCTTTCCTTAACATTACAAAATTAGAAGATCTCTCCTGTGCAGGAACAGGGTTTGTGGCTTATAAATAGCTCACTGGAGGATAAAGGTCTCCAGAGAATGCCTATGGCAACTAATATTTCAATGATAATTGAATAGAAATTAAAACTGAATAGAAGATCAGTTCACTGTGTTCATATATGTTCATTCCGTTGAACATAGGACCCGTAAATTATCTATTCGAATGTCGTCTCTTAACGAAAATGGTTATGAATTTGGCAAGGCTTTGTGATTCGTGACTGGCAGACATAGCTGAGTTTCTATTAGATATCGAGGTTATTGGAATCAGTCCCTCCGGTAAAATTGCTTGAAAGTTTGAAACTAGTACATTTTACAAGTCCATCAATTATGTTTCGTATGTCAAATGCCACGGTAAGAATTAAACCTGAAAAGAATCAAGCATAGCTTTGAGAGTTTTCTCTGATACTTGCCACTGTTTATCGTTTGCACTAGCTACAAACAAGACAACTGTGTTTCCTTTTGCTGTTGCCTTTGCAAGATTGTGTGAACCCGTTAGAGCATAGGGAGTCTCAAGCACATATTTGTAATACTGCATATACCAGAAGAAGACAAGTTGGTTAGAAGGAAAAACTACTAGAAAGAGGTTACTAACATTTATCTTTATAAGAAATGGAAAATAAACCTTTACAATGAACAGGAAAAGGTGTTATCACATGGGCACTCTTTGCACTCTAACCTTATTAAGCAAGAAAAGTCACATGGTCATATACAAGTACTGTAGAACGACCAAGCTTAATACAGAAATTTTTAACGTGAAGCCCAACAAACTGAAGAGTACTAGGAAGTTTAATTGCAGGGATATGAATTCAGACCACAGCTGAAAATAGTGGTAGACATGGAGTCACATTTCTTTCCTCTTTACCGTAGTCAATGTATACAACCATGTCTAGGCATAAGAAGACTTCACAGCAGTACGGAACACGATTTAGACAAAAAGTTGTTCCGCTCTTTGATTAGAGAACATGGACAGTTTGTTTCAGGGATGATTTATCTTATTCCTATTCTCGAAATTGGGAAAGAAAAGCAATCTATATGTACCCAGAATCCATCAGTGATCTCGAATTCAGTGCCTCTTAAGTCATAACAACAAAAGAACTCGGTAGCATTTCCTCTGCTCATAAGTCATGTGAACCCCCCCCCCCCCAAAAAAAAAAAGTAGAAATGATGAGAAATTTCTGTGCACTATATGAGGTTTCTCTATTGTAAACCAAAGACAAAAGCCACCATAGCAAGACGGCAATGTCAACATAAGCAGTCATGGGGACAAGTTATGCTCTAAACCACCCAGGTAGAGTTCGCTGGTAACTGTATTTGCAATATAAGTTGTAGACAATAAAATGCATGCATTCATACGAAAATGATAGCGCAAGAAATTGTATTACCGTCTGATCACCAAGCTTTTCTACTGAAGATTCAAGAAGCTCGTCTGGATCATATGTATTTCCAGTGACAAAAGGTCCAAGAGAAGCAATCAACTTTTCAGGGCTTCCAATTTCTTCTATTGTTGCATTGGGTTTATTGGTCAAACGTATTAGAGGCGAAGCAACTACCTGAACTTTCCCTTGTTTCTCATCCTCAAATTTCACCTCGACCCAAGGCTCTGCACATTTTGGTTGACAGTAATTACCAGACAATATGTTAGCCACTCGTGTCTGTTTCCATGTTGGTGGAAGTATGAATTGGTAGGGCTGCACATTTCCTGCAAATAACTAAATCCCAAGTATCATTAGCATATAAAATAGATAAAACACAGAATATATATGTCCAGAAAATAGCCAAAACGGTAGGATAATCAGAAATCCCTAATCCCAATTTCAAAAATATTCACTGAAATTTTACATTTTTTGATCAGTTCGTAGAGAAGGAAATCAATGTAAGACCCGTAATGAGAAAAAAATTAACCATAATACATAGCAAATTTGATTTTATTTCTTCACAGATAATGACAAGAGAAACCAGATGGATAATAACATGTAAAAGCCCATAGCTTTTAAAAGGGTATTTTGGTCTTTTGATAATTAAAAAAATAAAATAAAATAAAATTTTATAAACCAAAAATTCGAATTTTGGATTTTATTGAAATGAAAAACTGGAAATTGGGGCCATTTTGCAATTTTTAAGGACTAAACTAAAAGAAATTTTTAAAGATATGGTAAAAACATAATATTAAAAACTTAATATTGCCCACTTAGAGACTATCATGTGTCACACTCTCTCTCTTCCTCTTTTTCCTCAGCTCCTTCTCTCTCTTCTCCCTTGACATCTTCTCCTTCTCTCTCCCAGTTGAAGCTCGCAGCTACGGGACCACCACCGACGGAAGCTTCCAACCGATGACAGCCGCCGCAGATTGCCTAGGTCAGACTACTGGACTCAGACAGAGCTTCGTTGTCGATCTTGGTCTCATAGGAGCTTGCCAACGTCAGAAATTTCAAGTGGAGGCCGCAAGTGTTTTTGCTCGCCGCCGTTAACTCCGGCCACCTTAGTTCGTGAATCCAATCCTATTCAACTCGTCTCATCACGATCATTCACGTGGTATATATATCTTGACTTAATATTGCCTGGATTGAATTTTACCATTTTTATCAATTTTGAGCTAATTTAATTTTATATTAAAATTTTTTAATTTGACCGTTAGATTGTAAAATAAACCTCAAACATGTTATGTACTTGTAAAAACAAAAAATATGATATGTATTCTCTACATTTGGTGACAAGTAAGAAAATCTAAAGCTAACGGTTTAGATTGTCTCATTTTGCCTGTCGTACGCTTGGGTTCGGCCCCAGTCCGAATTGGTCAAACTATATATTTAATCTAGCATTTTTTGATACTCTGAATTTAGTGGTGAAGCCCGTTTCACAATCTAAAGCTCTAATTTAAAATCGAGTTTTCAAACCTATCGATCAAACGTTCGAAAATGACGCCTGACCTTCCAAACGATACCCAAATGACGCGAAACTTTCTCCATAGCTCCGTAGAGTACTATTTGGACACTCAATTGAGGTAGGGGTTCAATTACCAGGTTTTATATATGTGTTAATTTGAAATTTTTATTATAACTATTTTTGTGAAAAATCATGAATAAAATGATATTTTGATAAACTGTTGGAAAATCTTGTATTATTCTGGAATTGGATTGTGCAATTTTTATACATATTTATAAAATCATGATTCTTGAGTATCTGCCCAATGTATAGTGAATTTTAGAATAATATCAAATAGAGTTTTAAAGCATTTTTTGGTTATGTATTGCATGGTTATTACGCGTATTTTGTTATACATTATACATACCATAGGATCACTTATGAGATATATCTTAAGCATCGCATTATTATAGTAAGCAGACTAGTACACCAGCCCTCGATGAGAGCCCATAAACCCATATAGGATTTTTCTGATTATTCCCATTCAGTAAATGTAGGCATTCAGTTGCCCATCCGGTTCGGTATGCTTAGACACATGAGTGTCCCTACAGTTTTCTCGGATAGATATTAGGCAGAGAGTACTTAGTACATATAGTACGAGTTACTCTAGTTCGTGATGAGAGGGTGTGAATTCATGGAATGAGTTGATTTATAATGTATACAAATATATATTTCTTGTTTTAGTTTTGAACATGTGAATATTTTATAATGTGTACAAATATATATTTCTGGTTTTGGTTTTGAATATGTGACTATTCTAAATATTAATTATTTTATACCTAGTTTATAAATTGAATTTGGAAAAAGTATTAACTATACAGGTTTGGTAAAATTGCATCAATTTAAAAAGGTAATAGAATTTCTACTGAGCATTCACACGCTCGCCCCCCTACTTCCTTATTTTTAATAACATAGAATTGCTAAAAACTAGTTTAGGAGCTTAGAAACTACCTTAGGAAGCAACTTAGAAGTTGCCTCCTCAATAGTTTCATAGAAAACCAGTAGCTACAAAATTAGAAACTACCTGGTTCAGGGATTAATCTTTAGAAAACAATCTGTCATTTAGCTAAATAACTCTGTAGGTACATAGTAACAAGTTCTCTTAGATTTTGTGCATGTAATTTGTATTCTAGGATCCTTAAGAGAGTTTAGGGTTTAGCTTAAAAGTACCCTAGTCTAGTTAAGGCCCTTAACGCCTAAAATACTACTATTATGCTTTATTTTTCCTCTATTTTTTCTCTATTTCAACTCTAATTGTATTCAACCTTAATCTAATGATCATCATAGCTTATTAATTGTATTCTAATCATGTTTAGAAATTTACTCCAAAACATTAAATCCCCTGAATTATGAGGAATGTGACCATTCTTCAAAACTCACTCATCATCTTGCTTTCTCTATTCGAATTTCTCCATTCAAAGCTCCTCCATTTTTATCAATGTGAGGTTTCTTCTAATTCCTTATTTTAGCTCTTCACTAGCATTATATGTAAAAATTCCAGTAGCATGTCTAGTCACATTTCAACATTTGATTCATGTTAATCATGCCTATCATATCTCATTATCTAGCATTGTATTGTCATATAGTCACCACTAAGTTCAGAACAAACATATGGCTTAGATTTTAGCTCCTTGGATGCTTGTACAATACACTTAATCATTGAACTAGTAGGTATATGTTGCAATAGTTACTTCATAATCCAAAAACTTAATCTTATAGTGTAGAAAGTATATTAGCACAATCATCATAGGATTCAGAGAGTATGTTTGTATCTTAAACACATGGCATTCATCACATAATCATGTATTCATACCTTTAAAAAGTANAATGATAATACATGAATGTCTCTAAAAGAGTCCCTATTTAGCTTGTAATATAGCATAATCACATCTTGGGTAAGATACAAACAGGTTTATTTAGAATTCTTTGAGCCATAATAATAATCAAATAATCCATTATATGGAACTTGATTTAAATTTGATATTTTGATAATAAATTCTAAAGTTGACTCAATCAAGATAATCAAGTAGGAAAGTATTAATAAAGACCATTAAAAGACTCAAAGTATCTCATAACCGATACCATTATTAGTACATCAAGCTGCTACTTACAGATTAGTATTTTTAATTTACTTCTGAACTTGTACATATTAGTTGATCGGCTTTAAATGCTTTGTAGCTTTTAGTCCCCAATCAATGATATATAACTATTTGTTCAAAGTATGTAATTCTATTTAGTGGCTTTCAGAAATTAAATAGAGTTACTAAGACTTTGAATGGTTGTCTAGGAGTACTACGACTCTTGATTGATATGCTCACGAGCATTGGGACTTCTGATTGATTTGCCCAGAAGCACTGAAACTTTTAAATGATTGCTTGAGAGTATCATGATTCTTGATAACTTGCTCAGGAGCACCAAGACTCTTAAATAGTTGTCTAAGAGTACTAGGACTTTTAAATAGTTACCTAGGAGTACTAGGACTTTTGGTTGATTACCTAGGAGCACTAAGATTTTAATTTTTGATATTTGCCTAGGAACCACCAGGACTTTTATTTTTTATTTAAAGTTTGATATTTGACTAGAAGCTACTAGGACTTTTTGAAGCTGGTATGTGCCTAAGAGCCACTAGGACTTTCAATTGATTTGGCCAAGGACACTGGGACTTTATACGTTTTCCTAGGATCCACTAAGAATTTTTGAAGCTAGTGTGTGCCTAAGAGCCGCTAGGACTTTTAATTGATTTGACCAGGAACACTGGGGCTTTATATGTTTGCCTAGGATCCACTACGACTTTGATTTGCCTAAGAGCACTAGGACTAAAATATTTGATATTTGCTTAGGAACTACTAGGACTTCTATTTTTTTTCCTGAAGTTTGATATTTGCCTAGGAGCTACTAGGACTTTCTGAAGATGATGTTTGTCTAGGAGCTACTGGGACTTTTAATTGATTTACCCAGGAGCACTGGGGCTTTATATATTTTCCTAGGATCTACTAGGACTTTTAATATTAAGGTCCTAAATTCATGTTAACCTTTATTCTTTATAAAATCATGAATATCTTCCTACTTAAGGTATCATTTGAGCTCATGAATTTAACAATAGAATCCTTGAGGGAACCACATAAGTACATAAAATGGATATTTCATAGATTTTGAATTCAAAAAGTCCCTAGTATAGGGTATGTCATTGATAATATGTTAAAAAAAGTCTCTAGTATGGGGTATATCATTGATAATATGTTTAAGGGTATTTCATTTTTTACATGTAGTAGTTCTTCCAAAATTTAATATTGGCTAAGGATAAAATTTTACCTTACTCCGAGTCTTTTGGGATGTAGTGTTCACTTGGTTTGACTCTTGTTGCGTCATAAGGTCCTTTAATACTTCTAAGTCAAACAACTTGAAACTTCAATGCCACTTCCTTGATCGTCATTCCCCATTGTGACACATGCCATTACTTGTCCTCCTTTCCTATGATTTGGAAAAGGATTGGTGTCTGCTAACTGGTTTTGTATCATTTCTTCCTTGCAAACCTTACAATGGTATTTTTTTTCTAACTACATAGCAATCTAAAGTGGAATGACCTATCTTTTTGTGAAAAATGCAATACTTGGGATATCTTTTATCTTCTACGGTAGGAGATTTATCAACAAGCATATCACTTAGTTTTCCATCTTTCAACTAGGCCTGGACCAATGCTTCTATATACTTCTTACTTAAAAGTATTTGAGACAGGATTGAAAATAAACTACTGTTGGATTGCTCAACCATTGATACTTCTCTTTTCCTTTTAAAAGAAGCTGACTTACTTTATCTATCACTAGAACTATCTCCAAGGGCTATTCTTCATTTATCTGCTACTGTGATTTATGCTTGCTTTACTTTTTCTATAAGTTCATCAAAATTGGAAAAGTATGTGATTCTCAATGTGAAGCCTGTACTCTAAATCTATTCCCCAAACACATAATCTGATTAATTGTGATTCTCCAATTATTTCCTCACAATCTAGAGCCTTTCCTTAAATTTATTGACATAAGCCTTCAAAGATTCATCACTCCTTTGTTTCTTAGAATAAAGATTAGTTAAAGTGTATTTGGACTCTGAGACAAAAAACTTAGTGCAAAAGATTTCCATCACTTCATCCCAATTCTTAATGCTACTGGTAGGCCAAGCAGCAAACTAAGAGTAGACTCTATCTATAAGAGTCTTAGAGAACTCTCTCATTCTTAAATCTTCATCCTCATCATAGCTCCTTAAATCATCTATGAACCTATCAAATATTCTTTGGCATTCCCTCTCTTGCAATCAAACTTCCTAAACCTAGGATTTATGTAATCCTTGGGATAGGATTTGGATAATATGCGAGCTAGATAAGGTGGTTAGAATTTAACCTTATTAACCTCCTTATAGGTCGAGTTTGTTTTGAGTAATTCAAAGATTTGTTCTTTTGTGAGATACTTAGGGCCCGTTCTAGGAGTTGTAGTAGCAAGAGTGTCTGCTAGAGATACCACTGTGATTGAGGTAACAAGAGTAGTAGGAGATCCTGCTTGGACCAGTGGTATACTTGATCCTGCTACATTTTGATTAAATGGACGAATATGAGAACCAGTGTTCCCATTCCCATTCAATACCCCGTTCCTACTCTTCAACATGGGGACATCTTGTTAAAAACTTTCTAAAATCATCATCATTCTATTCATTTGATCATTCTGTTGAACAAAACTCTCAACATTTGTTTGTGGTAAAGGTGGTGATGATGGTGGCAAAGATGGTGGAATAGGTGGTGGGTTTAGTGGGTTAACCATTCTTCTCTCTTTTGACAAGGAAGAAGCAAAACAAAGACTTTAGAATGAAAACGATGGATGAAAATGTAATAATATACAAATAGAACTTTATAAAAACGGAGAAGATTTCAATCTTCCTTAGCCATCCCCAGGGAAGTCGCCTTTTAAATATATTCATGGTAATTTTTGAACTTTAAAAATATATATTTACTTGTATGTTACACAAAGATGATAAAAGCATAATATAGTATAACTTAGCAAATATTCTAGGATAGATTATATATATATGGTAGATTAGTACAACAATTAGGAAGTATATAAACAACTTGTTAACTAAAGGAATTAATATAAATATAGGAGCTAAAAATTAAATATAATAATAGATAAAGAGTAAATTGATATATTAAAGAAACTTAACAAAAAACTACCACAAACATGGTGAACGGGGGGGCCTTTGAATGACTTAATTCTTATAAAGTTCTTTAAAGAGAATTTTTAGAAGAGATATATATGAATCTGATGATAATAGGATTGATAAAATATTGCTCATTACAAGCTGACCATGAATTAGATCATGCTTATTGTAAGCTTAAGTGTATAAAGTATAACATATAAACCCTTAGTGATCAAACTAAAGATGTATATATATGCTCACGATGATCAACTACTATTTTAAACATATACATAAGATAAAAATAATATTTTAAGTAAAAGAGAAAGTGAAAACTTAGATTAAAGGACACTAGGTCTGAAGAAAGAACTATATAGCTGCTGTTGGTGACAAAACCTAACTGATCATACATGCAATGATGAAATGGACACTTTCAAGTATGTAAATGATGTTCGAATAATGTTTCTAGGGTAGGAAAATGATTAAGAGTGATATATAGAAGTATAAGTGAAGTTTTAAGCTCATCAGGTGGGTAAAAATGAAAGAAAAGTATGAGTTTTAGCCACTTCAGTGGCTGGAAACGTGAACAAAAGAGAGAAAAAGAGAGAGAGAGTTGAAAATAATAGCTAAAGTTGAAAAGGTAGTTCTCTCCCATCCCTTGATTTGTGAAGAAAGGCTCCTGTTTATAGGCAGCCAAGGCTTGGAGACCAAACATCTAGTGGAAGATAAGAATGGCAAGTGTCAAAAACTGCCTTTCCTTATCTCTTAGAATCTGATTTTACCCATAAGTTTAGTGCAAAGTAATGAATAAGTAACATAGAATTGCTAAAAACCAGTTTAAGAGTTTAGAAACTGCATTAGGAAGCAACTTAGAAGCTGCCTCCTTAACAGATTCATAGAAAACTAGCAGCTAAGAAACGAGAAACTACCTAGTTCAGGGTTAATCTTTAGAAAATAACCTGTCATTTAGCTTAATAACTCTGCAGGTGCATAGTAACAGGTTCTCTTAGATTTTGTGCATGTAATCTGTTTTCTAAGACCCTTAAAGGGAGTTTAGAGTCTAGGATAAAAATACTCTAGTTCAGTTGAGGTCCTTAACCCGTAAAATACCACTGTTATGTTTTATTTCTCCTCTATTTTTCTCTGTTTCAGCTCTAATTGTATTCAACCTTAATCTAAACATCATCATAGCTTAATTAATTGTATTCTAATCATGTATAGGAATTTACTCCAAAACACATATTTTCATTTTTTTTTGTCTTTCCCCCCTAACAACATGGGATGTATTATGAGAAAACAGGGCAGCACATCCATTGACAAACATCCATAATGACCAATATCAACTTTTTGCAATAAAATTTTACTTTTTCACTCAAGTTTATCACCTCAAAATGAAGGAAATTGATCTAAGAGCTGTATAAGAGAAAATTAACTATAATGCATGCCAAATTTGACTTCATTTCTCAACTTTTGTTTCCTTCTTCTTTTTCCTCCCATTAGCTTGTATTATGGAAAAAACAGGGCATCACATACACTGGTAGTATAATCATTTCATCTTGCGATAATCTAAATAAGGGCATCACATTTGCACACTAAAATTGACGATTTTCTGCTCTTTTACTATCTTTTTGGTCAGAACAAAAGCAAAATCAACAGAAAATTTGTGAATGACAGAAAAGAAAAGGAGTACCTGCACGAAGAGCAGGAGTGTCTTTAGGAGAAGCTTTGAAGAAGACGAATGAAGTGTCCGACGGCAATGGCGGAAGGTAGGACCCGACTTCAACCTCTCTGGCAGCCGAAGATGATGGCGTTTTGAGATCAAGAAGAAGAGGAAGCAGAGCCACCCCTCTCAAGAATTCTCTTCTTAGAGTCTTTTGAGGCAATTGGGGTCTCAAATTCAGTGAAGGAGAAGGAGAATACGAGATATTTGGGGGTGGTTTTGAAGTGGAAGAGTGTGTAACAATGGAGGAAGGAATTGGAGGAAGAGGAGTAGTCGCCATTTTAATAATAGATAGAGAAAGAGAGAGATGGAGATACGGGTAACGGGAATTGGCTTAGTCTGTAGTCCCGCTCGCACTATGATTTATGACCTTATCCATGTTTGATTGGATGAGACAAGTATTAACATTTCCTTTTTCTTTTTATTTTTTTTCGCAAAACCATACAAATAAAGTGAGAATATAATCACTCAAAGAAATATCATTTTTTTTTTTCAGAATAAGAAATATCAATATTTCGATGTTCAAGGAGTTGTTAAATAATGTCGACATCTCGACGTCCAAATATTTTAATATTTGAGAAAACAATTACTACACTTTTTGATGAAACTTTAATGTGATATACATAATAATAACATTTTTCAAAGAAACAAAAGAAAAAAAAAAAGAAAGAGAAGGTTTTGATATAAAAAAGTTCTAAATTCATCAAAAATTTGATTATGTACATTCATATTTTTTCACATAACAAAAGAATTATTTTATCATCTTGGCTTTCTATCTACATTCATTATATTCTAAAAATACCTTTTTTTTTTTTTTACTGTGTACATTCTTTATTTGTTGTACAATGATGAAAGTCAACAACAAATGTGGAACACATGCTATCATTAAATCAGTTTAACTAACTTGGAATTTTTTTATAAAAAGTTTAAGTTCAAGTATTTATTTATAATTTTTTCGATAATTACCCACCAATTTTCTCATTTTCTTTTTTTTTTTCAGAATTTTTCATCCATTTTTCTCTCTCAAAAATAATATAAAATTTTTGATCAAGATAACATGATAATATAGTTTTCTCTCCAATGTACATAAGAATTCTTTGGAGTAGCTAAGCTTTTATAAATGAATTTTAACCCCTTTAGTTATCTATAATATGAAATGGCTGAAAACAAAAATGGAAAGAATTAAAAGCAAAGTCAAAACTTTAAAAAAATATGTAATCTTCCAGATAAAATGTTATTGCAACAACTTTCTGAACAATTACCAAAAAAAATTCTAGATTGATAATTGCTCCTTGGACATGTTTTGTACATGATTTGGCCAATTGGAAATCTTCAATTAATCTGCTAAAGATCGATAATTAATCTAGAAAAACATATCTTATTAATATCATTCATATGCCTAGATTTAAGGAAATTATCCAATTATTCCATAAATATCCAAAGTGTTTGCAACAGAATAGAAATCTAATAACGACCACTCAGCAAATTATATAACTAATAAAAATTAATTAATTGATTAGCAAATATCTAGTATCAATTAAGGATGAAAATCCTTATAAATTCACTTCAACTTATCCAAATTCATTGATCAAAGAAAAGATAATCAGATATCAATTAGAGACAAAAGAATGAGGAAATAATTAATGATATATATGGTAAATAAAAAATAAATTAGTGAAAAATTGATAAGATAAATATCTTATTCATGGTAAATAAAAAAACACATTTTTTTTTTGTATATTTTATCATTATAATCACTAGAATTATCAGATATGGAAACTAAGCTCATTCAGACACAATCTTGAAGGCTTCTACAAAAAGAAAAATGCAGGTTTTGTTATTGAAAAATAACAATTTTTGTAAGAATATCTTTTTCACATTTATGAACTTGAGTTCTCACAACTTTTCCATTTAGAATACAAAAGTTTTGGACTTAACAATCTTCGCCTTTGGCACTTTTTTGGAAAAAATAACACGAAAGAGATCACAATGAACTCAAGTATAAAAATTTGCAAAAGAGATGATTAATTTCCATATACACAATACTCCCCCTATCAAATACAATCAAATATGAGGGTATGAGATAGAGCATAAAAGCATAAAAGCCCCCTCTGAAAAATACAACCAATTAATTAAAATAAACCAATTGGTTTTGATCTCCCTTTTTTTTTTTTTTTGTCAAAAATGGCCAAAGTCTTCCGTATCAAGAGCATATTTCTCTCCCTTAACCTTGCCATCTTTGATTTCACCGAGCTTCCTCTCGAGTGTCTTTACCATTATTAAAGATGAAACCATAAGGCTGCAAAAACAATGTAAAAGAGAAAAAGATAGAAGATGTTGCAGAGAAAGAAGAAGAATGAGGAGACACTTAGTCCAAAGAAACAATGGTTATAATTTGACGAAAAAGAACTTCACATCATATATGCACAAATCCCCCTAACCCCCTCCTATAAAAAAATGATTTCAGATAACTGAACAATTCAGAAAATTCATGCTAAAATAAAATAAGAACATTGGAACCATTGTTGCAACAATAGTGATAATTTGCAAATATAAAATTGAAAGCCTCTTTTTTTTTTTTTTGTTTAACAAAAGAGTATGGAAAATTGGAAAAGAAAACTAGCAAAATTATGAAAAAAATTCCCAATATTTTTAAATTGAATAAACTCAAAGTCAATGAATTAGCATATTTATTCTAAATATAAAAGTGATTCTAAAATTAAATCTATTCTAAAATTCTTGTCAAATAAATTTTATAAATTATATGATTTATTGAATGAGCTAGATTGAGTAATGACTAACAAATTTTTTCTTGATCTTATTAAATTTTCTTCTACTTTTCACACACTATTTTGTTATTTTTTTTTATATCATCTTCAGTACATTAATTCCCACCTAAATAGTAGTTTTTACTCTAATTACTGAGGTATCTATTTTCACATAGTAGATAATTATTTTATAATACATAGGCCTAATTACTCATCGATGGCTTTTACTATTTAGTGTTAGGTAAGTTTTTCTGTTTATGCTAATCGTAAACACAATAGTTTCAACACAATAGCTTTTACTCTAATTTCAAATGCCTAAATGACTCATTGATGGCTTTTACTCTTTAGTGTTAGGTAGTTTTTCTGTTTATGATACTCATAAACACAATAGTTTCAACACAATAGCTTTTACTCTAGTTTCAAATGTTTGTCAGCCAAAATCCATTCTAAATTATTCAATTTTTTCTATTTATGATACTCGTAAACAAAATAGTTTCAACACAATAGCTTTTACTCTAGTTTCAAATGTTTGTCAGCCAAAATCTAATCTAAATTATTCAATTCATCCTATGCAATGAGAAATTCAAGTCACAAGAATCTCAAAATCTACTTAATTTAATAATTGGATTTATGAAAAGAACAAATCACATTTTTCTAAAAATCCTAAGTTCCAATTAAAATTTGTGGAGATTATTCTTGCATAATTTTCTGTTAGAAAAAATAAACAAAAAAACTCAAACTCAATAAATTCCCAAGGCTTTTCTTAGGGAATCAAGTCTAACAAAATCAAGGGCATCAGTAAAAATATTAGCAAGTTGTCTTTTTATTTCGAAAAAGTCCAAAATAATTATTTTTAGATTCAACTAAATCTTTTGCTGTTCATCATCACACTAGCCTTCTCCTAAGATAAAGTATAGAAATTATAAGAAGATCTAAATACTTCCAATACATACTTACCTAAGTGTCTAGAAGTTGACATTTTTCATTGATGAAGGAACATTCAACTTCAAGTCACAAAGTTAACTTATGCTAATTAAATTGGCCTTAAGCCCTTCTATGTGCATCATCTTCTTAACCTTTGAGAAGCCTTTAACGGTAAGACTTCTAATTCTATGAACTTTTCCCCTAACACAATCACCAAAGGTCACCATATCTTCAATAACATGTTTGCCATTTGTTAGAATAGACTTGTCATATGTTATATGTATCGAATAACTACTATCAAAATACCACAAATTAGTCGTACCAATTCTCAGACATGAAAATGAAGTAAAATAATTAAGATTAGATTGCTTAACCCACAATTTTCTAGCTTTATTTTTCAAATCAATTTTGAATCTTGGAGAAAGAGAACCCACAAATGAATTTTTAGAATAAATATTTTCCAAAAAATCATCGTTATAAGACATCTAGGTCTTATATGGCCTTTAATTTTATAAAAACGACAAGTGGACTTGAATTTCTTACCTTTATTTGCTATGAACGAATCTGCTTTTACAATAGTAGGAACAAGTTTTCTAAATCTAGCAAATTTTCTTGTTGTTATGATAGTAGGTAGAAAAAAAGACCATATCTGATTACTGAGTGAGATCCTGCTATTAAAATAGCAGATTTATTGATAGGTGCTGAAACATTTTTTGATCTTGTTGTTACAATAGCATACATATTAGTTGAACCAGAAATTGATTTTTCTCACAAAAATAGTTTTTGATCCTAAACATTACCCTTAAAATCAGGTCTGGTAACATTACCAGAAGATTTTCCAAATAACATAATAAGATCCAATTGAGAAGAACCAAAAGTGAGCAGTTTAAGAGATTTCATTCTTATATCAAGCTCAAAAGAACTCTCTTATAATCTATTCTCTTTTTCATCAATAATTGATTCCAATTCCTAAATTCTTTTGAATGAATTTCTTTAAATTCAAGTAAATAGGAGTTGGATTTTACCAAATCTCAGTTTTTTGTATAAACTCGTTCCCATTGTGCATACTATGCATTACCGAGGGAATTTTCATTAACTTCTAAATCATCAATGTTGTTTGAATTAAATTCTTCTATGTTCTCCTCTAGTTTTTCAAATTATGTGGCAATATCATTGACAACAACAATATTATTGTAATAGACGATCTCTATTGTAATGGAACCTATAACTTCCTACAATTTCAAATGTGAACTAGAAAACAAAGAGGCAGTTAAAGCAATATGATTATTTATATTGCTGTCATCTTTACCTTAGCTGCCATCAGACTCTTCATCACTCCATGGTATGACACATGATTTTGATTTCATTTTAAAGAGTGTTAGCATATTCAGATTGGATATGACTGAATCCACCACACCCTTATTATTAAAAGAATCAAAAGATTTAAAAGAAGAATTACCTTTGAAGGATTTGGGTATGGAGGAATTAGACTTCTATGACTTGCCTACTTCCTTTATGAATTTTTTGAAATTTTTCGTTAGTAGAGCAAGATGGTCAACTTCATTTTCCTCATTCATTTGGATGGATTTGAAGGCAATGGATTCTTCCTTTCTTTTTTATTTCAAAATCATCTCAAAAGCACCGAGAGAACCCATAAGAGCTTACACCTTTATGGTATTAAGATTCTTACTTTCTTCAATCGCAATGATCTTAGGTTGAAAACAATCCGAGAATGACCTCACAATTCTTCTCAAGGCTTTAGGAATCTTTTCATCAAGAGCAAGAGATTCGTTAGCAATATCACACAATTTTGTATTAAAATCAGAAAGTGAATCATCTTCTTCCATGCATAATTCTTTAAATCTACTAGTAAGAGATAAGAGTTTATCATGCTTAATAGCACCTGAATCTTCAAAATTTTGTTTGAAGGATTTCTCATACTTTCTTGGTAGTTTCACAATAGGAAACCAACTTGATTTTCTCTACATCAAAACCATTCAAAGTGACTTGTAGAGCCTTGGTGTGGCAACTTGCTAGCAAGTCATCTTAGAGTGATCAATTAATTTCGAAATTCAATATAATTATACAATCATACCCATTAATCATCAGATGAGACCAACTTATAAGAATTGATCTCCAAGCCTTAATGTCCAAGACTTTGATGAACGCCTTCATCCTGGTCTTCTAGTAAGGATAATTGGTACTATCCAATAAGTGGGGATGTGAAATTGCACCTCCTTCAGACAAAATGACATTCCTTCAAAAATGAATCAGAAAATTCCTAAAATCTCACTGAATAAATATTACTGACTCTGCTCTAATACCAAATAAAAGACCCAAGATCAAAAGTATAATAATTTTTGATTTAATATAAAATATAAATAAATATGTAGATTGGTTGTCAATGATGTTGCAATAGAGAGACGAATTCTACTGTTGTTGCAACAATAAATCATATTATTGCTATCACAACACTAAGATATTAAACGTGTAGTATTGGTAAAATAATCGTAATAATGAAATTAAAAGAAGATAAGTGACACTGGAAAAGTTTTACATAGTTCGGTTATTTTTAAAAAACCTAATCCCTGGAGTCAGGCCTAGAGAAAGAAACATATTTATAATAATACAGTACTACAAAATACCCCCTTAGATGACAATTTTAAATCATGATCTAAAGGTAAAGATGACATCTATAAAACCATCATCTATACTAGTGTGATCTTTTCTTCCGTGTAAAAGACAACGGGTTGTAACTGTCATATAAAATATGGAATTTGGAGAGAAAGTAGCGATTTATAGGGTTATAGCCGAAGATATTCAAAACCGTCACCTATAAGTGTCGACATGGGTGACTATAGATGACGGTTTTTCTAAAAAATTATCGTCTATAGGTGTTGACAGTTATGACTATAGATGATGGTTTTGCCAGAAAATCGTTATCTACATTATTTTTTATTTTTAAAAAAAGTTGCTCAAATTTTTTATTTTTCCCACGAGTTGCCACCATCCATAATTCAATTAAAATTGCAATAAACCTTGTAATATCTTTCAAAGTACATCCATATTACAATTTCCAATCCATGATGAATCAATGAAGACATAGAGGATAAGTATAATTTGTGATTAATAAATTAGGAGAATGAACTCTATGTAATTTCTCTTAAGTAGAGTCTTTAATTAATGTAATCAAAAGTATGGAATATAATTGTCACCTTTATGCTCTTATATAATCAAAAGTTTGGAATATGCATGGCCCAATTAAAACTTATAAGCTCCTATAATCATATTTTCCAACCTAAGAAAGGAAAATCAACCTATCTTTCCTCTCTTTATAAGACAAGTTCACTCAAATGAGTCCGTCTTCGTCATAATCTAACCTATTTTCTGCCATTATCATATAGAAAGTAGAACAATGCAATCAAGCTCGGCACAATCAAGTCACTATATAATTTCCAAACCAATAATAGATAATAGAACTAATTTTTCATACACTTTCTCTTTAAAACTTAATGATAAAATATTCATGAGCTATGATATCCTTATCCTATAAGTTTTGAGTTTTCAATTTTGACTTATAAGTATCAAGTTTTATAACTTTAATGATATTTTGATAACTTAAGTATCATCACTTTGTATCAAACATATACCAAAAATTGATTTTACTCTATTAATATTCTTCTAGGCATTTTGTTAAATACCTAGTATGCATAAGGTTCAATTGACCAATCCAAATTAAAAAGATAGATAAAACCTAATCTTCAAATTATCAAGCCTATTCAAATAACAATATAGTTCACATTCCTCAATGGATTTGAAGAAAAATTACCCAATTTCACAAAAATTAGCTCGTGAAATAAAGGCAAATCCAAACAAAATCAAGGTAGAAAATCTTCAATAACCTACACATTGAGCAAAAACATAATTTAAAAACATATATAACCCACTATAATTCAAATCATACACAAATATTCTAGAAATATGAGAATCTATATTAAAAAAATAGCTCACCCATATAAGTAGAATAACCCAACCAAGCTTTTTTACAAAGATACATAAAACTCAAGTTTCAAAGTCACTATATAATTTATAAACCGATAAGAAATAATAGAACTAATTTCTCATACACTTATCTTTAAAAGTTAAGTATAAAATGTTCATGAGCTATGATATCTTTATCCTATAAGTTTTGAATTTTTAATTTTAAAATATAAGTATCATGTTTTATAACTTAAATGGCATTTGGATAAGTTATGTATCATTATTTTGTCTCAAACATACATTAAATATTGATTCTACTATATTCACATTCTCTTAGATATTTTGTCAAATACATAGTATTCATAATATATTCTTTACAAACTTAAGCTTAAATGACCAAGCTCCTTCACAAAGATATATAAAACTTAAGCTTCAAATCACCAAGTACAATTAAGTCACTATATAATTTACAAACCTATAATGAATAGTTAAAAAATTAACAAATTTCTTATACACATTCTCTTTAAAAGTTTAAGAAAATATTATCATGAGCTATGATATCCTTATCCTAAAAGTTTTGAATTTTTAATTTTAACATATAAGTATCAAGTTTTATAGCTCTAGTGATATTTTGATAATTAAAGCATCATTACTTTTTTTCAAACATATACCAAAAGCTATTTTACTCTATTAATATTCTCCTAGGAATTTCATCAAACACCTAGTATGCACAAGCTTTAATTGACCAATTTAAATTTAAAAGATAGATAAAACTTAATCTTCAAATTAACAAGCCCAATTAAAGTACAATATAGTTCACAACTCTCAAAGGATTAGAAGAGAATTACCAAATTTTATAAAAACTAGCTCCCAGATTAAGGTAGAAAATCAATGTGGCTCCTAGATTAAATTAGCTTCAAAATGATTTCAAGATAGAAAATCCTACACATTGAGTAAAAATACAAATCTGAAAATATATGCAACCCGTAAGAATTAAAATTATACATAAATAAATTTAAAATAAGAAAATTTATATACAAAAAACTCACCCATGTGAGTAGAGGATTCCAACTGAATCCATTTCCTCTAAAATTTCTAAAAACCAAGATAAATATGAGAATAATAAAAATTGGAATTAAATGGTGGAAAATCATGTGAAATAGTGACAATAGGGTGGACAAGAGGAGAGAGAGCCGTAGAAAGTAAGCTGAGCCCTAAAAGGTGAGAGAATAGATGATAGGTTCCTTATACCTATTGTCTATTCTAGCCAGAATTTCTAGTGATACGTGCGTTTCACTTAAGGCACCAGGAGACACGTTTTCAAAAAGTTTACGAAGAATATATGACATGCATTATCAAGAATTGTCATCTATAGTCAACAAAATGTGCATTTTCAAGTATCTTAAAATAATTTTTTGAAAAAAAAAAAGGAGATTTGATGATGGTTTAAACCGTCATCTATACTTAATCATTTTTTTTTATATTGTAAGTTTTCAAATGTGCTTAAGTCTTGAAATAATTTTGAAAAAAAATCAAAAGAAAGAGGAGAATAGATGACGGTTTTATTAGTCAATAATTTTTTTTAATGCGTGCATAAATTTTAAAATAATTTAAAAAGAGGAGAATAGACAACGGTTTTCTCCTATACTTGTCGTCTATAGTGCTTTAGTACTCCGAAATATCGCCCGCTTTTTTTAAATGGTAATTTTCTTCAAAAACATCATTTTTTCTCCTCCCATCCCCATCTTTTAAAGGCAAATTTGTAGTAGTGATATTTAAAGTACAAAGATAAATAACTTTATCAAAGATAGACTCGTTCTAATCTTTATGCACTATTTAAGACTTTACTACCAATATATTCAAAGCTTAACTCGTCTTATTTGACTCTACGCTCTTGAACTCCGTTCAATAGCTAGATCAGTCTTCACTATTTTGATATGCTTTTAGTACACTCAAGGAATTCCTCATGAGCACCAGAACCAATATTCTCTTGAAGAATACCTAGCCCTTTTCCCGAACGACTTTTATAATCGCAAGTGCCTTTCCTAGATCTAATCACTCTAAGAACATTTAGCCTCACATAAAAATAAACTCCCAAAATTCTTTTACAGAAGCTCTCTTTTTCTCATAGTTTGGGCATAAAACAATGTCTAATAAAAGTTCTATTACGGTATATTTTTCTCTCTAATGTGCATAAGAATTCTTTGGAGCAGTTGAGCTTTTAAAATGAATTTATGCCCTTTTGGTTGTCTTTGGTAGTGTAAAATGGCTGAAAGCAAAATTGAGAAGAATGAGAAACTAAATGAAAACTTTCCAAAAATTGTATAATCTATTAGAGATGTGTTGCCATAACTTTCTGATTAGTTACTAGAAAAATATCTAGATTCATAATTGCTCTTTGGACACATTTTGGACACGATTAAAAATCTTCAATTAACCTACCAAAGATTGATAATTAGTTTTAAAAAGAATATTTCAATCAATATCAATCATATGCAAAGATTTAAAGAAATTATCTAATCATTCAATAAATATCCAAAGTTGTTGCAACAGATTAGAAATCTGATTACAATAATTCAATAAATTATATCAATTAACTAATAAAAAGTTAACTAAATGATGAACAAATATCCAGTACTAATTAAGGACGAAAATCCTTATATATTTACTTCAGAAACCTATCCAAATTCATTGATTCAATAAGAGGCAATGCCACAACCCAAAATCCAGATCAGTCGTAGAAAAGGGAATTTTATTAAGATGGAAAATTCTTTGATTTATTTGAAAAATGTCTTAAAAGTTTTTATTTTATAAAACAGTCTACTTAAAAGATTTTTGGAATTTCATCTTGTGAACCTCTCCTACAGTTCGTATATACCATTAAACATAGATTGAATAATACTAAAAAACATAAATAAAATATGAGTTCAAACATCATCATCATCCACAACAAAACTAAAAATATCAGAATGACATACCTAAGTTAACAAACGTAACAAAAAGTAGTAGTATTGGTTCAATTCTAATAGAAAATTCAAACAATCCAAATACCGTAACAACAAGCTTCCAGTATTACCAAGATAACGAACTACAGTCTGAGACAACCTCTTAATCCTCTTAGTCACTAAGGTCATACTGAACACCACTTAAAGAAGAAAGGTAGGGATGAGCATGAAATGCTCAACAGGAAAATAATTACCTTAATCAAAAATATTTTAGTGATAGAAAGTTTTTGCATAGTTAGTTTAAGTCGAAAACATATATATATATATATACAT
This sequence comes from Parasponia andersonii, assembly GCA_002914805.1. Lineage (NCBI taxonomy): Eukaryota > Viridiplantae > Streptophyta > Magnoliopsida > Rosales > Cannabaceae > Trema > Trema andersonii. The sequence continues at coordinate 97,760 of JXTB01000070.1, forward strand.
AATCCAAACTGACAATTCATATATATATATATATATAAAGTAATATATCAAAACCATTCAATTTATATGTACATAATACAAATTAACCCATACCCATGAGGTCACATCCTCTCATCTGTGGAAATCTAGGATGATGGCACTAAGTGTATCTAACAGCCTGCTTGACACCTAAGTCCATACTCAGAGGGGAAACTCATGTGTCACTTACCAATCATGGAGGGGCAACCAAATTACTTACGCCTACCAAATAGAGAGGTAATTAAAAGTAACAAACCCCGCGCTAGTTTACGGACTCTACGTTGATGGTGGGGTATGCAACACTACACTATAAGCCCACGATGGTAATACGGTGCTCATGTATAATCCTATGACACTATCATACTCTAGTTTTTGAATAAAATAAGTATATTAGGTTTTATCAAAAAAATGGGCTACATAACGGACTTATTTTGATATACCTAAAAATAACTTGCACTAAGAAAATTCCTAGAGCAATACAATATATATCACACATTCAAATTATATCATAGATATTCAAATAGTTCAAAAATAATATTTATTCTAATATGTTGCAGAGAATAAGTTTTATTCAAAAATGACGTAAAACAGAGATAACCGAATCTCAACATCACTAGAATAGCGATACCACACTATTAGATCCTCTAGGTATCATTAGACGACTGTTCTCTTATGAAAAACTAACTTCTCAACGGAGCTTTAAATCTACAAACAGACCTCTTCATTGAATTCCTAGCACCCAAAATAGTTAGGGTAGTCATATAATTCGTACAATTTGAGTCCGAGTCCACACTAGACCAGTGGCACACAAAACGAGGGAAAATCTTCGCCGTCCGATTTCGTTTTTCGTATTAGTCACCAAATATAGTCAATATATATATCAAACTTCTCTATTTTTTGAGTACATTCGAGAAATGACATCAAAAATATAATCTAATAGTCCTATCAAAAAGTCCAATCTTAATTCTCAAAGCTTAAACTACTGAATAGTGGCAACTTTTGATCTAGAAAAAATGGAGTTGCAAAATAAATACCTAGAGATTTCTCTCGATGATACAAACCCAATGTGCCCATGAATACCCTTTGAAATAGTCCAAAATGGCACCGAAAATTCCAGAAGCTCTACGGCCAAAAATGGTGTTGTTTGGCCAACAACAGTTCTTGGCGGTGCGAGACCAGCGGTGCGACCTTGCTGGTGGCATGGTGAAGCTTTGCCAGGTGTTGGGGCGGCTCAACAGTGGTTGGGTGAGCTTCAGTGATCGTTCGGTCTTCTTCCATGTTGCTTAGGCCGAGAGAGAAAAGAGAAAAGGTAGGCAATCTCATGTGGGTTTTGCATAGGACTATGTAATTTTTCTATAATTGCAAAATAGTCTCCTAACTTTCAATTTGTTCAATTTAGTCCCCACAAAATTATATTTTAGTCTCCGCTTCTTAAATTAACAAAATGACCACTTTTCCCTTTGAAAATTTGGGATTTTACAATACTGAACAACAAAAGCCTTTTTTTATATATATTTTTCCATTATCATAACCTAAATCACTAGATATCGAAACTAAGCTCATTTAGACACATTCTTGATGGTTTCTATGAAAAGAAAAATGTAGGTTTTGTTATTATAAAACATTACTTATTGTAACAACTTCAGACTTATTGTAATAACGTCTCCTTCAAATTTATCAGCTTGCGTTTTGATAAGTGTATCTTTACTATACTTTCGAGCTTAAGAATCGCCTGTCTTTTGGCTCTTTTTATATGTTTTATTGTTTTTGATATATATTTCAGCTGAAAAATCGTTGAGAGAAGAATGCTAACTTTTCAAGTGAAACAGAGGCTAAAATAAGGCAATTTTGATCATTTGTGAGCAAAGATGGTTGAATGACATCTTAGCAGTGTGTAGCAGTGCCAACAACATGGGTGGAACTTAGTAGAACTAGGCACTACAACGCCAAGTTGGCACCGCAGTGCTAAAAGTCCCAAAGGCTAGGCACTATAGTCTGGCATTGCAGTGCCACCTATTCGATTGTCTTAGTGCTGTAGTGCCAGTTTTAACACCACAGTGGCACAAAGCACAGACGTATTGTAGAATCGCTAGATCATGGCTGGTTGGCTTCTTCTATATAAACTCTTTTATACTCATTTCATGAGAGGATGACTGGGGGGACGAAAATTATAGCAGCCAACGGTCTCTAGATTGGGAAGCTAGAAACCATTGTTTTCTTTTACTCCAAATAAGAAAAGAACATAAAGGAAGAGGATTTAAGAGGAGAAAATCAGATTGGAAAGCTTCAAAAAGAGTTTTTCTTACCTTTTACTCTTGTCTTCCTCTTATATTTTCTGCACTTGAATAGTATCTATTTTGTTATAACTGTTTTGTGTTTCCTTGTATGCACATGAACTAAACTATATTTTTACGGACGCAATTAAACCTCTAATATAATGTAGCTATTTTATTTTCCTATGTTGTTTTTGATATCCATTGTGAGTTGATTTCTCTATCTTGAGCTTAATGCATCTATTTACTTGGCCATTGAATAGGATTTTATTGTGAAATCTATATGAACTTGGGAAGGGGATTATAGGTATGGACATAGATAGAGTATCATAAGATTGCCTAGTGTAAAGTGAGTTTGCATAGGATAGGAATATACTTATGTATCTTGTACAACCTTGTGTAAGAATGACCAAACTTAATGAGTCTAATCAATTTATGTTAGAAGTAACAAATTATCTTGTTTAGACATTTTTACTTATGTCTTGGAAAGGATTTTGTGAATACTTAAGGATTTTTGGTTGTTAATTCTATATGGATAATTTTTTATAAGAAAAACTTGTAGTTGGATGAGTTAGAAAGTAGATTATATCTCTAGGTTTCCTATTATTACTTTAAGAACTATTTTGGTTGTTTAGTTTTCAATTTCCTTTTTTTCCTTGTACATTGTTATTTACATTTTAATTCATGCACAAACCATCGAATATTTTCGTTTAGATAAATTAGAAACTAATTTCAATTAGTACTTAGCATTTGTAAATCAAGTACTCCTCATGGGATTAACACTTTCTTACTCTGTATTATTTATTATGACCCGTATATTTACAGTTGTGTGTTAGAAATAACCCAACACGTTCTCATAACTTTGCGATTTAGAATGCCAAATTTTTGGACCTAGCACATACATAGTTCATGTTGAAAGAAGAAAAATGAATTAGCTACTTATATAATTATTTAATTGATTTTTGTGGCGTTGCTGATATGGAGAACTATGAGTTTTCGCAATTATTTTCACTTTATTTTTCAATATATGCTATCCGAAAATTCTAGCCTTTTGGTGGTTGTGGGTTTTACATCTCTTATTGGTAAAAAAAAACATTCAAAATTATATAAAGGAATGAGAATTAATATATCTTGTTACTTACGCTGGAAATACACAAGCTTTTTTCGATGAAATCTATGATTTTCTTTTTAACGCTCAAATGATAAAATCATGTACCCTGGTTCCACATTCAAATTATATTTTTCTTCCAAGACAATATTAATTAGGTGCCTTTTAGCATTTTAACATCTTTTAGAGGATTTCTACTTGCCTGCTTATTTTAGATTTTGCCTTGTGTTAGGCAAATTTACCTTCTACATTTTTAATCTTACAAATCATCTTTGCTCATTGTATATCTACTAGGCTAATATACTAAATCTTTGCCCTGTTTTATGTTCTTCTAACATGATTCTTTATCATTTGGTTTCTTTTGCATTTAGCGCCTTTAGCATTATGATCAGTGCTTTTCCCACAGATCGGACACTACTTATATCTGTTAGTGTATGTATTAGTTTGGCACCTTATAATCTTAGTGGGTTGTAATGAATAATATTTTACATTATCTTTCAATTGTAAATTCAATCTTGTGTACGTTTGGGTTATTCCGTGTGAACATCCTCCAAGACTAATTTGACAAGTTCATCAACTGAAGCAATTCAATCTTGTATATGTTTGGATTATTCTGTGTAATCGTGCTCCAAGACATTTTTGACAAGTTCATCAACTGATGCAGCTAAAGTTTTGAAGCTCTTCACTAAATTGATTTTAATGGTTTAGGTGTTATGTCTAGTGGTCCGTATATTTAGATATTAGAGTATTTCATATACATATCTATTTAGCATGCTTTTATGCTCTTATGTTGTCAAGATGCCACTTTTAAGTTTGACTTTTTTCAAGAAAAGTTTGACTTTATTTGTCTTAATTGTGTGATTGATTGTTTAGTCAAGATGCCACCTTTAGATTTGAGTTCGATTCGTATTTGTGTGTCAAATCAATGTGCCTGATTATTTTGTCAAGATGCCACCTTTAGATATTAGGTTGTGTAATACAATTGAGTCACTCCATATTTAGGTATTATGATGACAACTATCATTTTTAGCTGAGTCAATTTGTATTTTTCTATAAAGATAGGAAGTATCTTTTCAGATTCTTTAAGCCCTTTGAGCATTACTTTTAGAGATATTTTGAGAGACTTTCTTGCTTTGAGAGCAAGATTCTTTTTCTTATAGTTTTGTGTAGCTCTAAGTTTTCCATTATCGATCGAGTTTATTATTGATTCTGGTGAGAAAGTGAAGCTCTAAAGTTACCTAAAATCAAGAAAAGACCCGTATGTTGTTACTGGAGCTAGGAAGCTCATCAACAGCAGCTGAAGGAAGTTCTGCACAGGATTGAAGAAACATCTTCCATAGAGGAAATCGGAGTTCAAATCAACAAAAAACTAGAAGGAATTCTAGATTTTTGTATAAGACCTGTATTTGTACTCTATTCATATTTCTAGCGTATTGATTGCCTGCTAGATTAGGTCCTGTGGCTGTTGACACAACTTGGTTATATTGAACCACGATAAAAGTCTGTTGTCTCTTCTTCATGTTTGCCATTTTTTAATTTTAAGTTCTACAAATCTGAAAATTTGGGAATCATGTTAGAACAGTTGAATAGCTTAACTCAACATTTGGTATTAGAGCAGGCATTGCTTGCAAGAGTCAATGAGTTTTTGGGTTTTTTCAGTTGTTTTAGTAGGTTCTTCGTGTTCTTATATGCTACTACTCTTTGTTGTGTTTCATATATTTTATATTTGTTTTGATTAAAAACTTATGAGGTTTTGAGTTTGTTTGGTTGAGTTTTGCATGAGTTTAACTCTTTGCCTTTCAAGTGTTTGATCATTTGCCTCTTTTGAATTTTTTTGAATTTGTGTTTCTTTTCTCCTATGGATTCTGTTTATGAAGATGTGTCTGTCATAAGATGACCCATACTTGATGACAACTTTTCCTCGTGGATAAACCGATTTGGGCTGCAATTGTTAATGGTTGGGAACCCTCTACTGTTATAAGAAATACGGTTATTGTACCCAAGCCACACAAAGATTGGATATAAGATGAGTTTACTTTTGCTAAGATGAATTCAAAAGGATTAAATGCTATTTTCAATGTTGTTGATACTCATCATTTTGAATATAATGTATCATAAATCTAAGGAGGCGTAGGCCATCGTTGAGATGTTATATGATGAATATGATGATATTGAAAGTCAATCTGACTATTGTCAGGTTGTTTGTCGAGACATTAATGACAATTTAGAAGGAGAGAAACTGAATCAAGATAACTTCAATGCTCTTAGTGAGGAACTAAGTTTTATGCAACAAAAATTTCTCAAAACCATCTGATCAAAATGTCATATTCTTAAAAAATTTAGATCTTAGATTTCAATGTAGAGAGAGAATGGACGTTTAGAAAACTTTTAAGAGGAATGTGCTAACATCATCATGAAGAATGCTAATGCAACGAATGCAACCTAGAGCGAAAGTGAAGAGAAAAATGAGAACTCTAATATGACAAGCAACCTTGTTTCATTTGCTGCAAAATCCAAAGTGAAAGGCCAATGCTCAGACAATTAATCTAATTATTCTGATAGTGATCTATTAGATGATGCCTATCAAAATATGCATGATCAGTGGTTAAGAATGGCAAATAAAATCAAGGTCAAAGAAGTTCTCATATGTAGCCTGAAGGAAGAAAAGTAGTGCTACAAAGAGATGCTCACTAATCTGAGAACAAGACTGCAAGATTCTCAGGATAAGCTTGTGAAAACACAAAAGGAGCTAGATGAGTCTAAGGAGAGAATTCAGTATCTCACCAATGATTCTGAAAAATTGGATCTAATCCTTGGAGTTTGATAGAAGCCAACTGATAAATCAGGCTTGGGTTACTATAATCAACCCTCACACTCATAGAAAAAGGTAGTACAAATCAGTCCTTTTAGGTTTAAAAGGAAATTAAGAATTGAAATAGATGAGAGTTCAATGCCTCATCCTAAGGTACACTTTTTATCCAAACCTCTCAAGGATATTCATTTATTCCAACTTGCTTTTTTTGTGGAAAAATTGGTCACATCAAACCAAAATGCTTCAAGTTGTTAAAGTTATTAAGAAAAAGAGCAAGGATGACCTAGAACAATATTTTGAAAATAGATTAAAAAAACAAAAGCAAGTTGGGCAAAAGTATGTTTGGGTTCCTCAGAAAATCAAATGTTTTGTTGCATACACTTCACTAATCACTTATAATTTCGAAGATTGGAATTTTGATAGTGGATGCTCAAGGCATATAACAAGGAACAAATCTTTTTTTTACTGATTTTTTTGAAACTACTAATGGATTTGTTATTTTTAGTGATAGCAAAAAAGATCAGATTCTTGGTATAAGAAACTTGTGTGTGGATGGATTTCCTATTCTTAAAAAGATGCTGCTGGTGGAAAGGCTTAAAGAAAATCTCATTAGCATAAGTCAAATATATGATGACTAGCTTTTTGTGCAATTCAACTAAAAGTATTGTCTGGTGTTAGACTGCCATTGGAAATACGTTATGAAAGGTGTTAGATTGAATGACAATTTCTATATGCTGAGTAGTGTCAAAACATGCCTGAGAGTAGATCTGACAAAAATTGAATCGTGGCATCAAGTGCTTAGTCATCTTAATGTCATAGACATGATCAGAACCAACAAATACCAAGTATAAGAGGTGTTCTAGTCCTTCAACCTCCCAAAAATCCCATTTGTAGACCGCGTCAAATGGGAAAGCAATCAAGGAGTCAACCTAAGTTAATTCAACACCCTGTGACAAGCAGGTGTTTGGAACTCATGTACATAGATCTCATAGGTCCGGTTCAAACTGAGAGCATAGCTAGAAAGAGATATATATTTATGTATGTTTTGATAATCTCGATGACATTCAAAAGGAAAGTGAACCTGATCTAATAATCAGGAGGAGAACTCAAGTAATAAAGTTATTGTTCTTGATATTCCTAGATCAAACAAATCAATGACTGGATCTAACACAAGGAGCTCAATGAAATACCAAACTTCAATTGCTAATATAGCAGCCTCAAAGCCATCCAAGGTGCCAATACTAAGATTATTGCTAAGGAGAAAGTAAAACTGCTGCCACCTATTCTATTTTCACTCTTGATGTGAAGTCTCTTCTAGACAAGGCATTCAATTTCTCTTTTTACATAACGGTAATTCATCTTCAACACAAGGAGCAGATCGGCTCATTTATTTTGAGCGACCAATAAAAGTCTCTAATTTTACTGAGTGAGGTCTTCTAGATATCTTGACCAAATAAGGATAGATCAAGAATGTTCAGAACTTTCCTCCACTATGCCTAACCTTGATCTAAAATTTCTATTATAACATTGGGAAAATTTTCAATAAGCCAAAGTTTCCACTGTATCACAAGTGGTAACTCTCAGGGCATTGATCTTAGCAAGTGGGTTTTTTGATATCATTGTGACAATTGGAGGATGTTTGACTAAGGAGACTCGGTAAGAAATATCAAGTTTTTTTGAAAAGACAAATAAATGCAAAGATTATAATTTTAGAGACTCAAGTTCAATGTCTCTTGAATCATTTTTACTCGACGGTTCCAAGGTCACATTCTCATGTTCCCCTTCTCCACCTACATATAAAGCTATTGATGATAGTGAGCATATTGATGGGTATCATGTTTTTTAAGATAATGCTGATGGTAATCAAGATACTGACAATGATGATCATATTAGTGAAGTTCCTAGTGGTAATATTCAAGGTAATGTAGGAGGGAGTATTTGACTATAGCAAATGCATATGTTTAAGGGATATCCACTCAGGGGAGTCTTCCTAGATTGTAGTAGGCACACTGATGTTGGTCAAATCTATTATATCCTATCAAAACTTCAACATGTGGTGAATCAGACTCTCAACCTAACACATCTCTCACTAAAGTGATGACTAACTTGCCACTATTAGACTCTAGCTCTAAAGTGAAGCAACCGTTAGGATATTGACCTACGAAGGTTTTATTCAAATCTTTGTTCACACATATTGAACTGATGAGTTCAAGAATGAGGCTCTTGTCACGACCCAAAACCCAGGCTAGTGGCAGAAGGGGAATTTCACAATGGTGGAAAATTCCTTGATTTATTTGAAAAGTGTCAGAAGTCCTAGTTTTTATAAAACAGTCCATTTAAATAAAATAATCAGAATTCCATCCCGTGAACCACTCCCACAATTCGTATACACCATTAAACATGGATTGAACAATTACTTAAAAATACGAAATTAAATATAAAACCTAGCATCATCATCATCCACCAAAAAGTCAAACACCAGAATGACATACATCAGTTTGCAGACAAAATAGAAACCAATAATCTTGGTTCAATGCTAACACAAAATCCAAATAGTTCAAAGACTACGATAACAAACTCTTAGCATTACCAAGAGGCGAATTACAATCCAGATGACCTCTTACTCCTCTTGATCACCAAGATCGCACTGGACACCACCTAAGGAGGAAGGCAGGGGGGAGTGAGCATAAAATACCCAGTAAGAAAAATAATTATCTTGATTGAAAATATTTTTGTGATGGAGAATTCTTGCATGGTTAGTTTAGTCCAAAACATCCATATATGTAATCCAAACCGGAAATCCATATATATATAAAAAGTAGTGTAATCAAAACTATTCAATTCATATGCACATGAAACAAATCAACCCATACCCATGAGCTCACATCCTCTCATCTGTGGAAACCCAGAATGATGGCACTAAGTGTATCCAACTACCTGCCTGATACCTAAGTCCATACCTGGAAAGGACACCCATGTGTCGCCTACCAAACCTAGAGAGGCAACTGAATTGTGTACACCTGCCAAATGGGGAGGTAATTAGAAGTAACAAGACCCAACGCGAGTTTACGGACTTTCACTGATGGTGGGGCATGCAGCGCCATACTATAGACCCACGATGCTCATGTATGATCCTATGACACGTGCAATACCGAACTGAAGTGTGAAAATAACTATGCTCTGGTTTTTCAATAAAATCGGCATACTAGGTTTTTATAGAAAAATGGGCAGCATAACGACCTTATTTTTAATATACCCAAAATAACTTGCACTCAAGAAATTCCCAGAGCAATATAGTATATATCTCATACAATAAATTCCCATCACAGACATTTAAATACTCTAAAAATCACATTTATTCTCGTAAGTTGCAGAAAGTAAGTTTTATTCGAAAACGATGTAAAACACAAGTAATTGAATCTCTACCTCGCTCAAATAGTAATACCACGCTATTTAATCCTCAAGGTGTTGTTGACGATCGCCCGGAGGGTCGGGAACCAATTCTAAGCCCTCGATCGTCCTTTTGTGAAAAACCAACTTCTCACCGGAGCTTCAATTTCACAAACGGACCTCTTCACTGAATTCCTAGCACCCAAAATAGCTAAGTTAGACATATAACTTGTCCAATTTGGGTATGCGCCCACACCGGGCTGGTGGCACGTAAAACGAGACAAAATCTTGACCGTCCGATCTCCATTTTTCGAGTACATTCCAAAAAGAACTCAAAAACACAATCCAATGGCCGGATCAAAAACTAAAATTCAAAAACTCAAAATACCCAAAAAAGGCAATTTTTGATTCGTACAGTATGGAGTTGAGATATATATACCTTGACCATCCTTACGACGATACGAATCCAACGGAACCGGTTTGGAGTCAGATGGTGGCCGGAATCTTCGTCTGTGACGAAAAGTCCGAATGGCCCCTTTCGTCTTCTCCATCGACAGTGGCTACTCCGGCGGCTGGCGACCGGCTCGTGGTGGCATGGGGGAGGCTCATCGGTGATTTGCTCAGTCAGACGGAGCTTGGAAAGCGGCGCGGCTTCCTTTGGCTGAGAGAGTGAGGGAGACGAGGGAGAGAAAGAGAAAGAGAGAGAGAGAGTGATCTGGGGGAGAGAGTGAAACGAGAGGGAGGAGAGAGAGAGACGATATATATATATATGTAATCTGATCAAAAGACCATTTTACCCCTAAAGAAACTGGGTTTTTACAGCTCTAATGAACCTTTTTACTCATATGACCATGAAGAGCTTTCAATGTCACTATCAAAATGTCAGGACCATTGCCACTACTAAAGCACCTCCTATGCTTGATGAATTAAATAATTTGGGTCTCAAGACTAATTCCTAGAAATACGAGTTGTTCACCAAATATAAGGAAGGTTGCTAAGCAACAGGGGCTGAGGCTACCTAAATATAGAGTATTAAACCTAGGATCTCTGAGTTTAAGAGCAAATAAGACAGTAGGAGACAATCTTCAAAGAGAGACGTACCTACACCAACTAAGGAGGAGAAACTTCAAGCTACATCTACTCAGGGAGAGTAACCTCACAATGCAACAATTATTTCTAGTTCTGCTGAGGTTACTATGAACACTTTGAAATATAAATTATAGTTCAAGGGGACTGTGATGTATTTGGCTCTAATTGTAATACATCATTAATCACACCTATGGCCACATTTGCCTATAAGTACCAAAAAGAAGAGATTAAAGAAGAAGTCTGGTATTGTAGCCATAGAGTCAAATTTATCTTCTAGGAAATCATTCAGGCTTGACTCTTCTTAACCCTTTGCTTTCTAGTTATCAGACTCCTTTTGCTCAAAAAAAGGAAGAAGATGGTTTTCTTTTAAGATCTCTTGGACTCTGCTATATTTCTTGGGTTTTGGTGTTTTTTTTCTCATGTGTTTCTTTTTATAAGTGGAAGGTTTGTACCTACTTCAGTTTTTGTGTATTTAATATTTTGATCACAAGGATGCCATAAGGTGGAGATTGATAGTGTATGTATTAGTTTGACACCTTGTGATCTTGGTGGGTTAAAATAAATAATAATTTACTTTGTATTTCATTTGTAAATTCAGTCTTACATATGTTTGGATTATTCTGTATAATTGTACTCCAAGACTATTTTGACAAGTTCATCAACTGAAGTAGTTAAAGTTTTGAAACTTTTCACCAAACTGGTTTCAATGGATTAGGTGCTATGTCTAGAGGTCTGCATGTTTAGACATTAAAGTATTTCATATACATATCTATTTAGTATATTTTTATACTTTGTCTATTACATCAATGTCTCAGCTTGTATTATCAAGATACCACCTTTAAATCAATGTGCTTGATTGTTTTGTCAAGAGGCTACCTTTAGATCTAAGGTTGTGTGATACATCTGAGTCACTGCATGTTTAGACATTATGATGATAGTTGTTATTTTTAGCCGAGTCAGATTCTATTTTCCTATATATATAGTAAGTATCTTTTCAGATTGTCTATGCCCTTTGAGAATTACTTTTAGAGATATTTTGAGAGGCTTTCTTGCATTGAGAGCAAGTTTTTTCTTCCTTTGAGTTTTGTATGATTTAGCTTTATGTATTCTATTATCCATAGAGTTCACTGTTAATTCCAGTGAGAAGGTAAAGTTCTATGGTTACTTGAAATCATGAAGAGACCCGTGCGTTCTTACTGGAGCTAGGAAGTTCATCAATGGCAACTGAAGGGAGTTCAGCACAAGGTTGAAGAAGTATCTTCCACAGAGGAAATCAGAATTCAAATTGGTGACAAACTAGAAGGGAGTTCTAGATTTTTGTATAAGACCTGCATTTCTACTCTATTCATATTTCTAGTGGATTGATTGCTTGTTGGACTAGGTCCCGTAGATGTAGACACAACTTAGTTGTGCTGAACCACGATAAATTTCTGGTGTCTTTTCTTCGTATTTACCATCTGTTTGTTTTAAGTTCTACAAATTTGGAAATCTAGGAATCGTAAAAGAACAGACGAGTAGCCTAACTCAATAATATTTATGGTTCTACAAGGCCAGGGCTCTCCTTGAATGGCCTTATCACAGGGTAAAGCAGCGAAATAATTTCCTTTATGAACTTTTTTTTGACTTGTACGTAGTCTATCCTTTGTTCTTTCTCTATTGTACTGAAATCTGCTATCACGGGGTAAAGCAGCGAAATCTGCTATCACTTTGTAATGCAGCTCATTGCGTTAATTGATGGATTGCGTATAGCATGAACACTTGTGTATAATAACTCTATTGCATTTCTTGGGCGTGTAAATTGAAAAATCGAAGCTGTCATCCTATATCGAATAATCTAGATCCTTACTATCTATGTCTGGGGACTTTATGACTAAATCATGGGAGCTATAAGTGACCCAGAACATACACCATGTACAAGTATACAAATTCATTGATTTGTCACTAGTAAATGTTAAACTAGTAATATCATAAATTTCATTTATTTTTCCTCTCAGTTTGACCAAACAAAGTGGAGACCATTTCTAAAAATCTACATTTATATGTGGCTTAAGTCTGGTGAAGTTCAATTTATGATTCAAAAAAAAGAGACCAAGTCACCAAGGTATATGCATTTTAGGTCTTGTGATGTTTCACAGCTAAAGAAACCAAAGTATATCCTTTTATTCTTTTTTTTTGTTGGGGGGGGGGGGGTGGCCTCAAAATTCAAATTAGTTCATGTCTTACGTAGGTCAGTCCATACAACTACTCAGTGGTACTTTGATGCATATATAACTCCTTAGTCCTCGCGATTTTCGGATATTGAGATTGGATTATAACCTAAGCCTAAACCACGACTATATTTCTTTTCTGTCGACAAAAACACTTGCTTGATGAATAGTTTTTTTAGAAAAATGAAAGAAAGATTTATTTGAGCTTGTTTGAGAAAGTCTCCATAATTTATTTCTCTTTAATACCAAAAGGGACAATAAATAAAATTATTGTCTAACAAAGAAATAGAGAAACAAAACAAACCTGCAATCATACAATTTAAGAGAAAATGAGTAAGAAAAATGGAACAAAGAATAAAAATAGACCAACGATTAGGATTCCTATTTTTTGTCGATTAACATGTATTCCATAAGGGAAAACCACATAACCTTGGATTCTCTTCAAAAGAAGACCTTCGAAAAGTCTCTATTTTGCCATCTTAGGATATTGGACTTGTAAGCTGGTTTAGGGATACATTTAAGAATTAAAGAAATTTGAGGTTTGCCAACTACTAAGAATTTCTCCTAAAAGCTTGTTCTTGGAGAGGTCTAAAGACTTGGGTACTGTGAGGTTTCCAATAGATAAGGGAATGAGGCCTGTGAAACAGTTCGTTTCCAAGTTAAGCGCAACTAGTGATCCAATATTTCCCATTGTATTTGGAACCTTTCTATATAATTCATTGTGACTCAAATCCAACAACTTCAAAATACTTTTTTCATGAGACAACGATTCTATAAACCCAACTTTTAGATGGTAAGTTGACCAAATTTTTTTTAAAAAAATTAAATATTATATATATAAGTTTTCTCTCTCTCTTTTCTCTCCCCCCACCCCCTCCCAACGTGCTGGAAATTTCGAAAAATAAATTTTAAAAAAATGATTTTACCAAAACGATTTTACCGAAAACGATTTCCGCAGTTTTAAAAACAAATCAAGAACACAGCGAAATAGGTATTTTAAAATTTTCTTAAAATTTTACAAAATAAAAACATAAGATCGTTGATCTAACATAAATCAATTCATGAATCTTGGTTTAGATAAAACCTGAAAGTGCTTCACAACCATTGAGCTTTCCCATCAATTCTCTAGAGCCCGTTGAATGATCCAGTGTGTGGGCACCTTCTTGATTCCCAGAGTGAATAATCCGTAAGACGATCTTCTTTCTCCTTGATTGCACGTCTATGACAATGGGTATCTCTCCCTTAGCGGCCATAAATGAACACGGGACATCTCCAGCAGTGGCTCGTCTCTCCCACTCTCTCTTTTTCTCTCTATATTTCAAAATCTACAGTCAATGGACTGTTATAGGCGTGTGGCTCTTGTGTATAGGCTTAGGAGAACTTTACTCTTAAGTATTAGAGAGATATAAACTCTAATAGGCTTATTAGGCTCAATTGACCATTCAATTAGTATTGGGCTATGTGTGAGCTAGAGAGGGGACCTTTTGGATCCAAATAGTCTAAGTTCCAATGGGCCAACTATCCATAATTATAATTAACTCTTAATTATGACTGGCCATGTCCATTAATATTGGGGCACTCTACTATAGGCCCAATATTAGACTCTTAGACTAAATGTCATATATTTTCTGTGAAGCTAATTAACACTTTAATTAACTTGATTCATTTAGCATATATTATACCTGCAAATATACCCCCGACGCAATGCCATACTAGTGAGGTGAAATTACTGTATTACCCCTCTAGTACATATTTACCTTTGAGTTGCCATTTTTCATCTAATGGATAATAATTGACTACGGTATTTGTAACTGCCCATACAAACACAGTCAAATTTACAAATTGAATACTTGATGCCTGGTTTTTGACTATCTAAGTCCTTAAAAAAATTCAAAGTGATATTATATGCATGGTGTCCAAATCGTGAAAGGCGTTCTCATCAATTCACAAATCTTATCTTTCAAGATACTGGAGTTCAAACCATGTAATCGGAACTAGTCCTTTAGTAAGTCAAAAAGATAAAACTCATGAAAGCAAGTCCGACAATCTCTAGGATTAATGTAATCTTGCAATAGTACTAGATTAGTGAAAGATAGAATATTGAGTTACGACATTTAACCTTAAATTCTATTTTCACTTGGTCCAGTTCAATGCACTTATAACTTTCTTATAACGCACTAGTGTTTCTATCCGAAGTCAGACACTTCGATGATTGGAGACTTCATCAATCCTGTTGAAATAGACAACACTATATTCTATGGCAAAATAAAGTATTCCATCTTTATTTGTAGAATTTGAACTTTTAATTTAGGCATAATAAAATAAAGAATTTAGTCTCCCACATGTGAACACTTCACACGAACAATTATATATTACTCATTATTAGTCATGGAAACTTTTAGATGTTTGCATAATAAAAAACATAAACATCACATGTATATTATTGGGACATAATATAGAATTTATTAATAACAAATAGATAACACTTAAATCAATAAACATTGTTTAAAATGCCAAACAAAGAAATTGCTTTCTATGGCATATTCACAACACGACGTTCCTCTATCACTCACTCTCTCTTGTCACTCTCGATTGAAGGAAGGCCAATGAGAAGCTACCAATGGAGCTCTCTACACCGCCTGCTGCATGCACTACCCATCCCCGCCACTGCTAAGTATTCCATTGTCGAGAAATGTCTTTTTTAGTTGCAGAGAGGTTTGAATTTCTGGTGATAATTCCAGCCGTTTCAATATGTGTTCTTGGGCTTGTTAGATTTGTCTTGTCGAAAAAAACCTCAAGGTATATATTTCACGATCCTATTTTGCCCGGATTAAAAGTTGTTATTTTTGTGTAGTTTTAAGATTGGTTCTGACTTTTGATCTGACTGTTAGATTGTGTTTTTGATATCATTTTTAGAATGTACTCAAAAAATTGTGAAGTTTTATATATATATTGATGATGTTTTGTGACTGGCATAAAAAGAGATATCTAATGGCTTAGATTTTTTCTCATTTTGTGTGCCACTGATATGGTGTCTATTCGGACCCAAATAGCTCAAATTATATGTTTAACTTAGCTATTTTGGGTACTAAGAATTCAATAGATAGGTTTGCTTATAGATTTAATGCTCCGTTGAATCAAGTGAGCGATCGAAGACATGGAATTAGTGCCCGACCCTCCGAACGATTGTCCAACGATACCTTGAGGATTCAATAGTGTGGTATTACTATTCTAGTGGGGTAGAAATTCTATTATCTCTGTTTTATATCATTTTTTTTAAAACTTAATTTCTGCAACACACGGTGATAAATGAGATTTATAAACTGTTTTGAATATATGTGATGGAATTAAATTGTATTATATATATTTGATTGTTCTGGGATTTTTCTAAGTGCATATTATTTTGGATATATTAAAATATGGTCTTTATGCTGCCCATTTTCTATAAAATTTAATTAACCATTTTATTAAATACCAGAGCACCATTCGAACTTAAATTACTGCATGGCTATATTTACATATTAGTTCAGAATACACGTGTCATAGGATCACACATGATTACCAGGTTAGCATTATGGAGTTTTTACAGTGTGATGCTACGGCCCCACTGATGGTGTGGAGTCTATGAACCCACGTGGGTTTTCCTTCTGATTACCTCCCTAGTTGGTAAGTGTAGGTAATGCGGTTGCCCCTCTTGGTTTACTAGGTGACACGTAGGTATCACCTCCAGTTATGGACTAGGTATCAAGTAACCTGTATGGTACACATAGTGCCAATATCCTGGTTTCGATTGATGGTTATATGTCGGTGGACTGATTGAATTTTTGATATCATGATCTTCTATGTGTATATATATATGTATGTGCATATAAACTATTGATTTTGGAGATTTTTGTGTATATATATATATATACACATGATTTGCAAAGGTGTTTTGGACTAAACTAACTATGCAGGGACTCTCAATCACTAAAAATATTTTTGAATGATGTAACAGTTTCTCTACTGAGTTTTTGAGCTTACCCCTCCTGTTTTCCTTCCTTTAAGGTGGTTGTTCATTTGAGTTAATGGTCTCGTTGGCTAAGTAAGTCGCTTATCTCACGCTCACGGTCCTTTTTCTCTTTGGTTGGTATCTTTTCCTTATATCACAATTTCTCCATGTCTAACTATTTAGTCAAATTCATTGATTCTACTAAGTGAATGTATGAGGATGTATTTACTATTATTTGAGGATTTGGTGTATAGATGGGACACTAGGATTCCCAAGGAGCTTATTTTTAAAATTTTACGTACTTATAATTTTGACAAACTTTGTCAGTTAAATTCTTGACAATCGAATCCAAGATTTGAAAAATCTAATAAATCAATATTGTAGTTTTATTAAACCAAGTTTTTGTACAAGTTAATTATGTTTTCTTGAATCTTAATTGGTGTTTCTTTTTTAGTAAGCCAAACTATATATGGACCCCCTTTTTATATAAAATTTCTAATGATTTGAGGACTAGAATGAAAATCCAAGTATTTGGTTCTTCCGAATTTGGAAAATTTTTTTTATTTACATTTATCTATACTCAAAATTACTAAAAGTCAAGCTCTTGAATTTTCAGTCGTGACACTATCCCCGTTGTTCTGCTTAACCATTTCGGCAGGCATCCGGTAATTTTGTTGCGGGATAAATTTAACTGCTCTAAGTTATACTGGCCCTTCAGCAACTCAGGAAATCTTCTAATGTTGCATGAAGACATATACAGATATTGTACGGTACCATAATTTATACTTGCCTTTACTCTAGATAACAAACTATTATATGAGAGATCCATATACCAAAGTTTCGAAAAGTTTCACAACTCAAGGGTGCCACTTAAGTTATTAGTGATCCACTTGGGAATCGGTCCATTCAATAGGTTCTCTCTTAAAGACAGGAACTTCAATGGGGATGAAGAGCCATTATGGATATCAAGATGAGGACTTCTTGTAAACTTGTAGTTGTGCAGCCATAAGGAAATCAAACAAGGCATCATAAACAATAAGGAAGGGATATCTCCGTCGAAATTATTATCAGAAACATCCAAGTCGTTAACTTGTCTTAGTTTTCCTATCGAAGACATGATTTGACCAGTGAAACTATTCGTTGGAAGAAGCAATCTTTTCAGCTTTGTGACGTTTACAATTGAGAGGGATACTTCATCACTGAGTTGATAACCACTAAAGTCAATCATGCTGAGCAGTCTAAGGTCCCTGAATGTTGATGAAAGATGTCCGTACAGGTTGTTGAAGGAGATATCTAGATACGTAAGTTTTGAAAGGTTCCAAAAGGAAGATGGAACTTTCCTTGAAATGTTGGAACTTGCAAGATTAAGATAATTTAAACTTGAAATTTGTCCCAACTCAGAGGGAATTATGCTTGAGATGAAGTCATTGAAAGCAAGGTCGAGTTATCAAAGTCGAAATAATTGCAAAAGGTTACTATTAGAATATAAAGGGCCTTGAAACGAGCTTCTGCTGAGATTTAGGCCAACAACAAGACGAGTTGCCATATCGCACATGACACCATCCCAAAAACAAGTCACTATCGAGCTTCCATGTTCTCAGTTTTTGAATGAAGCTAATACTATCACTATTACCATTAGTGAACTGAGGCTTTGGAAGAGTAAACTCTTGCTTGAGTTGCAGTAGAATAAAGCTCTGGTTAGCTTGGCATCTTAGTTTGGAGGAAGCAGTGATAGAGACATTTAGATGAGAATGTGAAACATAAAAGCAACGGAAGACCAGGCAAAATATATATGGCATAAAGGCATGAGAGTTGCACATCATTGTTCCGATATCACTAGGACAAGTTAGTGTTGAAAACAAAAAAGCGATTTTATATGTGAGCAATTATAATGAGAGCTAAAACATTTCTACAAATAAAGAAAAGAAGAGCAAAATCAAAGCCTTTATGCAGATAGTTACAATTTGATTTCTCTTTACAGCTCCCATATTAAAACAATTAAGGTACTTTTATTAGGTTGCTAGACCCAAATTAATCAAAAAAGTAACCAATGCATAAGAATGGACAAACAGATCAATGGATGACAACTTCTATTATTAATAGGTTTATTTGCGCCTGAATATTTGTTGTTTGTCCCATAACACGTAAATCAGAATACAATCACTTAATTTTATTGATCAAGTATGTTGATATAAGTATATTGTTGGAATTTTGGCTAGTTTAGCTTTTGAATTATTTTTTGCACTTTTTTAGTGGTTCAAATTATCACGATATATATGAGGGCCACTATTTCTAAGGATTAAGATTATGGAGAAATTAGATGCCAAAATAACTTTAGCTTATAGCAGTACAAGGTGACGGATGGCTTGTGCCAATAAGATCGAAATATTACTCTAGAGAAGACACTGGAGAAGATGGATTATAAAGAATTGGCGAGGATCAATCATTATGTTTATGATACGATCCGCTCATCCATTCATGAGGAAGACTCCTATAAGTAAGTTATGAAAGATGTTAGAGGACAAATGAAAAAGAGTAATGACAACCAACTATATTTAAAGAAGAGACTTTTTCGTCTCCAAATGAGGTCAGGTACAACTATCAATAACCATATTTTGACATATTCAAGTAGATGATTGTAGGTCTGTTTAATTCGGATGATACTTTCAAAATTGAGGATAAAGTAATTTTGTTGATTACATCCATTCTTGATAAGTTAGATCATTTATGTATTACATTACTTCATGGAAGGGAAAAATTATCTAAAATTTATCTCTCTATAAGGTGAGTTATGTATTGTATAGTCGTGAGATTTAGAAAAAAGATCAAAAGAAGAATATGAATGTATCAACAAAGGTGCTTACAGTAAGAAGACCCAGTCAAAATTGTAAGAAAGAGAAAAGGGATAGATCTAATTGAAAGGGAACACCTAGTAGGAATGAATGTGCCTTTTGTTGTGAGAAAGGACATTAGAAAAAGATTGTTTGAAGTTGCAAAATTAAGGGAGTTGAGCTTGAAGATGATAAATCAGATTTTGCTCTATTTAGTCCGTAGCTAACATTTTAGCATGATAAGTGGATTTTGGATTCGAGTTTTAACTTATTATATGTGTCCTCACAAGGAGTTTTTCTTTGACTTTTAAGAGCTAAATGGTAAAGTTATTTACATGGGCAATGATGAATCGTGTAAAATAATTAGGATAGGTTCAATTAGATTGAAGAATTACGATGGATCTGCTAGAATTCTAACTTATAATATGTATTAAAATTGAAGAAGAATCTAATATTTTTTGGGAGCTCTAAAATCTAAAGGCTTCATGTCTATATAAGATAGAATTTCAAAAATTAATTCAGACTCTTTGATAGTGATGAGATATATGAGAAGAAATAAGTTATAATACTACAATGGTAATGCAGTCATTCGATTAATTGCTTCGGTTTCTAAGAGGATTGACATTCGAAAATTACCAAGTTATGACATATGCATTTAGGACATACATTATAAATACTTTCTTTAATTTGGTAAAGAAATGCTTACTAAAATAAGCGAAGACTTGCAAACTAGTCTTTTTTATGCATTATATTTTGAGAAAATAGACAAGAATAAACTTCAGCATAATAATTCATAATACCGAGGGTAGTTCTAATTATGTTCACTATAATATATGTTGACCTACTGAGACAACTTCTTTTGGAGGTATGCATTGTTTTATTACTTTTATCGATGTCTTTTTCAGAAGAATTTGGTTTGTATTAAAATGAAAGAAAGATGATTGAGACTTAGACATACAGAAAGATCAAGCTACTTCAATCCGATAATTGTAGATAGTATATAAGTGATTTGTTTTTTAAAGTTTGCATGTCTAAAGATATTGTGTATCACTTGATAATCCCCAAAAAAACACAAGAACAGAATGGAGTGGCAGAACACATGAATCAGATTTTGGTGGACAAAGTTCTGTATATGTTGTGCAATTCTAGGTCGGGCAAAACATTGTGGGCTTTGGCAATTAGTATACATGTCACCTCATTAATTGTACACCATTAACTTTGATTGAAGACAAAACCCCCCTGAGGTTCTACTGTGTATTTTCACATAAAACAATCTAAGTTAGATCCCAGAACCAAGAAAGTATTATTCATGAGCATCAGCTTAGGTGTAAAGAGATACCATATTTGGTGTCTAAGTTTGAGGAAGATAATGTTTAATAAGGATATTATCTTTGATGAGTCCACCATATCGAAGAAAATAATATCTAAATTGGTATTCTGCAACTCATAGAGCCTAGTCAGTAACAGGTGGAGTTTGAGAAAATAACAAGAGTAGTCACATCTAAAATTGTAGAAAATAGTAGTGACACTTCATTAGTAGAGAAGGACTCTAAAGAAGACAAAGAGGTTCCAATGGAAGAGTCTTAATAGTAGCCAGAATCAATTGCACTTAATAGGTCAAAGTGTGAAATTTACAAACTTGCTCAATTTGTTGATATAATATCCTATGCATTTTTAATTATAAATGATGATAGTTCTTCCACATACAAATAGGCAGTTAGAAGTTTAGACATTGAAGAGTGGAAGACAATGATGAATGGAAGACATATAAGAAAGTTAAAAATGAATCCATCTCTTAAAAAAAGAGGGCAAAAAAAAATAAAGAATCTCCCACTTACAAGAAAAAATAAAATTTTATATCTTTAATAACTTCTCTCAGATATGTTAAAAGTAAGAATGATTAAAATGATGTATAGACCTAATATAATAAAATTTGGCCTATGACTTGAAGTGTTTCTAGGAGTTGGAGGTGTATTTGATGAAAATTAGAAGATGTATCACACTATAAAATGCTACAACTTTTTGATGGATTCTGTCAACTATTTCTTGAATTAATACCCACTTACCCCATTATAATCTATTTAAAGACCTTATGCTTATATTTTGGGTTATACCTTCAGGTATTATAAAAGTAGTACCGCAAAGAAAGTAAATGATCGATAGTTCTTTGACTTGGAATTGAGGTATTATTCTTTATGAAATCTATAAGACTACTTTTCAATGTATATGTAGATTAATAATTGCTAGAATAAGCTAGTCACGCATATGGATATGATTGTTTGAGAGATATATTAAATTGAAAATGATTAAGGATTTAGTATGATACTTGTGTGACATTAGTGTTGGGAATATGCCATAGAAAGCAGTTTCTTTGTTTGGCATTTTAAATAATGTATATTGGATTTAAGTGTTATCTATTTGTTATTAATAAATTCCATATTATATCCCAATAATATCCATGTGATGTTTATGTTTTCTATTATGTAAACGTCTAAAAGTTTCCATGACTAATAATGAATAATAAATAATTGTTCGTGTGAAGTGTTCACATGTGGGAGACTAAATTATTTATTTCATTATATCTAAATTAAAAGTTCACATTCTGCAAATAAAGATGGAATACTTTATTTTGCTATAGAATGTAGTATTGTCTATTTCAACGGGACTGATGAAGTCTCCAATCATCGAAGTATCTGACTTCGGATAGAAACACTAGTGCGTTATAAGAAAGTTATAAGTGCATTGAACTGGACCAAGTGAAAATAGAATTTAAGGTTAAGTGTCGTAACTCAATATTCTATCTTTCACTAATCTAGCACTATTGTAAGATTACCTTAATCCTAGAGATTGTCGGACTTGCTTTCGTGAGTTTTATCTTTTTGACATACTAAAGGACTAGTTCCGATCATATGGTTTGAACTCCGGTATCTTGGAAGATAAGACTTGTGAATTGATGAAAACGCCTTTCATGATTTGGACACCATGCATATAATGTCACTTTAAATTTTTTCAAGGACTTGGATAATAAAAAGCCAGGTGCCAGGTATTCACTTTGTGAATTTGACTGTGCTTGTATGGGCAGTTATAAACACCGTAATCAATTATCATTCATTATATGAAAAATTACAACTCAAAGGTAAATATGTACCAGAAGGGTAATGCGGTAATTTTACTTCACTAGTATGGCATTATATCGGGGGTATGTCTGCAGGTATAGTATATGCTAAATGGATCAAGTTAATTAAAGTGTTAATTAGTTTCATAGAAAATATATGACATTTAGACTAAGAGTGCAATATTGGGCCTATAATGGAGTGCCCCAATATTAATAGACATGACCTAGTCATAATTAAGAATTAATTATGATTATAGGTAGTTGGCCTATTGAAGCTTAGACTATTTGGATCTATAAGGTCCTCTGTCTAGCTCACACATAGCCCAATACTAATTGAATGGTCAGTTGAGCCCAATAAGCCCATTAGGGTTTACATCTCTCTAATATTTAAGAGAAAAGTTCTCCTAAGCCTATATAAAAAGAGCTACACGCCTACAACAGTTCGTTGACTGTAGATTTCGTGTGACAGAGAGAAAAAGAGAGAGTGGGAGAGACAAGCCACCGCGGGAGAAGTCCCGTATTCGTTTATGGCTGCTAAGGTAGAGATACCCATGGTTGTAGAAGTGCACTCAAGAAGAAGGAAGAATGTCTTCCGGATCATTCGCTCATCTCTCGTTGGGAATCAAGAAGGTGCCCACACACCGGATCATTCAACGGACTCTAGAGAATAGAAGGGAAGGCTCAATGGTTGTGAAGCGCTTTCAGGTTTTATCTAAACCAAGATCTATGAATTGATTTATGTTAGATCAATAATCCTATGTTTTTGTTTTGTAAAATTTGAAGAAAATTTTAAAATAACTATTGCGCTGCATTCTTGATTTGTTTACAAAATTACGGAAATTATTTTCGGTAAAATCATTTTTCGGAAATTTGTTTTCGAAATTACCAGCAATTAGGACTATAGATATGTTTCATTATTCTCTAAGAAAAAGCTAAAAAATAAGACTAGGTTGGATAGTTTAGGATAGGTTAGTTTATGTTAGAGTTACTCTAGATTAGTTAGTTTTAGCTTAGCTTTACTCGAGGATAAGGAAAATGTAAGTGCGGAGGTATTTGACTGGTGTCAATATATACTTATATGATGATGACTTTTCCCTGCTACTTTGTGAGTTTTTATAGTTATCTAAGGCTAATTTGTTTTGCATTTATATTTCTAAGTGTTTTGAAGTTGAGTGTTTTGAAGGTAAAGCGATGAAAAAGAGCTAAAACAGGATGAAAATGAGCTAAAATAACAAATTTAGAAGAAGCAAAAAATTGAGGCTGAAAACAAGACAGAAGTTGCGGCATTGGATTGCATGTGTTGTGGCTTGCGAGCTGATTTCAAGAAAAAAAAAATAAGACACTCGAGGCTGGAGGCCATAACATCTAGATTCAAATGTTGCATTGTTGGAGACGAATTTTCCAATAACTTTGATCGATTTTGACTATCCATAATGCCTAATTTGCATGACACTTGACCTAGAAGCCTCCTAGACCTATGTTCTTATAAATAGGGCCTTTTATAGTAGATTAAGACAAATTATGGACACCTAGGAGCCACAAAAACACATTAAAAACCTAGAGGAAAAAAGTTTGGGAGCCACTATAACCACTATGTCTGTTCTTCTTCCCTTTATAGTTTTTATTTGTTTTCTCTATTTTCGCATGATTTTCCTTTTATTTATTCTTATAGACATTCTAAAGTAGGCCTTATGTGAGGATAAGGATGATTTTAAATCCTTAACATGATTATTGTTTGATTTGTTAGATTCTATATATCATATTAATTATTTCTTTAAAGTTGTCTATGTTCTTTTATACTTTCTAACTTTATGAACGATATGTTACTTGTTTAAATGCGTGACTAGATAAAATGATTGAATTCTAATACTAAAGTTTGAATAGACGTTCATAATACTTGGACCCATAAGTAGCAAAGCTACAATATTTTCTCTTGTTTGAGGTAGTGGCCATAGTAAAGAACATAACATAGGTTAAAGAATCTGCATTTGTGTGTTGATGCCCTAGATCAATCTAAGATCTTTCTTAACTTAATGCTTCTATTAAATTAACATTTGCTTAGGTTGTTTAATAGAAAGAAGTTAAGTATGGCATTTGTTTACTTACTATATAATCTAAGGAAAGATCGGGATAATTATGCATTTATTGATTATCTGTAGTTGAGAGCATGAATGAATAATTGAATATCGAATTCGATGGTTAAATTAACTAGATTGTTTAGTAGTGGCAAATAATTTCTTTATCAATTTATTTTATTTTATATTCTTCATTAGTTTTAGTTTTTATTTCTAAATCCTCTTTCACCTAAATTCTTCGCAGGATCGATCCTTACCTGTTGTTATACTAGGTAATTATTAAGTTTTCCTAGGCTTTGCTAAATAGAGACAGGAAGGTAATTTAATTTGGTTCTTTCATGACACACTAAGGATATATATAAACAAAGAAGAATTTTTTGACAAGAATAATGTATAATTCAAGGCAATATTGGTGGCAAAATGCTAGTGCAATAGTCAAAATTCGTTGAGCCAAAATCACCTGGGCCTAGAGGTTGACAAGAACATGTAAGGTAAGAAAAGGTAAGCTGTGTAGTTCTATATCACCTGGGGAAGGTGAAGAGTGACAGTTTATAAGTAAAAATCTACTTGGCTTTGGTGTGAGGCCTTTTGGAGTGAAACCTAAGAGAAAATCTGTACAAGCTTAGGCCAAAGCAGACCATATCATACTAAGTAGAGCGGATGTTACAAATGGTATAAGAGATGAAGTTTAGTTAGAAATGTGGCTGATGAGGGAGTTAAGCCACCAAAAGTATGACAGTCAAAATCTCTTGATTGAATCCACCTGAGCCTGGAGGTTGGTAAGAAAAGGGTAAGTTGTGCAGTCCCACATCACTTAGGGAAGTTGAAAAGTGATGGTTCATAAGTAAAAATCCACTTCCAGTGATATAAGGCCTTTGAGATGAAACACAATAATAAATCTATGTAGTCTGAGGCCAAATGGGACTATATCATACCAAGTGCAGGAGATTTTACAACTATACTCAGTTGGAGAGAATTGATTACAATGAGGTATTTTCTCTAATCATTAAATATTCCTCTATTAGAATTTTTTTAGCCTTAGTAATGCAATTAGATATTGAGTTAGTTCAACTTGATTTAAAAATCATGTCTCTACATGGTGATTTCGAGAAAAATCTATATGTTTTAGTCAATAGGATTGAAGGTTACTGAAAAAGAAAATCGAGCTTGTTAACTGAAAAAGATCATCTCATTGATTGAGAATATTGCCTAGGAATAAGTACAGGAAAGTAGATCAGTTCATGATTATACAAGAAGTTAGTATGATAATTGTGTATATTTTCGTAGGCTACAGAACGAGTCTTTCATTTATCTACTCTTATACGTACGTTGATGAAGCGCTAATAGCTTTGAAAAAACCAAGAGAAGATTGAGAAGTTGAAGTCTCAGTTGAATCAAGAGTTTGAGATAAAGGATTTCAGTGAAGGCTAGAAGATTCTCTATAAAGGTTAGCATAGATAAAAGTAGAAGCAATATTAGTTTGACTCATAAGCAATATCTTAAGAAGGTATTATAGTATTATTGTATACCGAAACAATCAAAACTGCCTTTGAAGGGTGCAGATTGACTGAAGCTTGGATCACAGATACTTGAATTTCCATAGAAAATTGCCTTTGTTAAAATCATTATGCCAGTAAAAGAATTAAAAGCACATCTAACAAGTTCTTGATAAATTTGGTCATCAATATAAGAATAAAAATATACTCTTATTTATGGACAGGAAGTAAATCCATATCAGATTTAATCATGGGAACCTTCATATTGAACTTATTTATAGAAATAATGAGAGTATTTCTCGATATGCCATCCTTCAAGTCTGATAAGAAAGAACGCTTCCTTGGGGCTCAAGGATAGAAACCCTAGAAACTAGAGAATGCGCTGCTTGATTATACAGAATCGGTTCATCTAGTAAGATCATGGGAGAACTAGGGCGCACTGGTGATGGCGAGACTACAGTAGCAAGCTGCAACTTCACTATTGGTTTTGTTTGATACATGGAAAAGAAATAAAACTAGTATATTTCAAAGTTATTATTTTACTCCAAATTATTATTTGAAGTTGGTATAATAACAGTAGATTAGTAATTCAAAACTCTCACCAACTTAAATGAACTTTCCACCATTATAATAAGAGGTTTAAATGATGTAAACCCACTAGTATTTCTTTTCATCCTGTTTCCTTTCACTTTTTTTCTCTTCTACCTAACAAGTTCTTTTCTCATTTTTTATCCTACATATTTCTTCCACTCCCTTTTCAACCCCACCAATTACATCCATACTAGTTAATGACGTTGTGAAAAGGTAGATGGATAGAATGACTGAAATAGGAAGAAATTGTAAAAAAAAAAAGTAGTTTATTAGTTTTTTATTTTTGTGCTCGGGACGAGGTGAATTGTTATACGTTTACTTTGGCTGACTTAAAACGCCGAGGAAATGAAAGAATCAATGGATCCAAAAAGTTCTCTATATTGCAATGTATAGATTAGAGTAGATATAAGTTCACATTATAAAAAAGCAAGTACATAGTACACAAGGATAAATAGTAATTGTCCAAATTCACATTTTCTTTCTTCTTTAAACATACAATATGACATCAAATAAGAATCCCGTCACCTATTATCAATCATACCTTGTTCATGCTTAATATTTCTCTATAATATTATTCTTTTCCTGTTTATTTGTCCGATCAAACAGAATAGAAAATCATCAAAGAGTTAATTTCATTTTTTATCTTTTATCTGATTTTCAGAATGCCCGAATTTGGTCCATGCACAATGTTTATTCTTCTCATTTTTGTTTATAAACCGTTAAATATCACATTTTGCTATCCTAAATTTTAGTTTTTGTTTCAATTGTTTTTTTATAATCTTATTTTAAATAATCCCATAATAAATCAAAGATGAAAATTGATTTGAACAAAATCGGTCAAAAAAAAATTTGATTACATTCATGTATAATTCAGGGTAGTAGAACGTGACGTTAAACTAAAATAAATTAGAAAATAATTTAATGATTAAATCTGACATATTTCAAAATCAAGAACTCAAATAGAACTTGGCTTAATTTCTATAACTAACTGTAAGATTAACTAAACTGTTAATTATCAGAGAACAAATAGCGAAAGGAGCACAACCTTACGTACACACATACTCGCTTATGTGTACAACAGACCATATATACATAATTATTGTTTTAAAGAAAAAAATACTCAACACATAAACAATATTATACATAATATTTCAATATAACATTTCTCTGGAAAAATAAGTATCAGAATTGTTTACCGTATCAGTAGAGGGGATAGTTCCTTGAGGTGGTTGTTTCGGTTGGTTCTTGTTTTCAATTTTTTTTGCACTTTCGTCGTGGCTGCGGTTTTGTGTGCTAGCTTCGTGAACGAACTTCTCTTCAGCCAATAGAAAAAAGGAAAAGAAAGATAGACAAATAGACGAGGGCGAAAGGTTTTGCAGACGAAGAAGATGGAACGAAGTTGGGTAGGTTCTGTTTTACAGATGAGAAGAATACAAAGAATATAGTTTTTCTATTATATAGGCGCGCATTGGTTTGGCGGGCCAGCACAGTAATCGATATTTATAATTAGGTTTATTGACACAAAATCCTCAAGTTTTTCATATTTGTTAAAAAAAAAACCCACCTTTAAATTTTACAAAATAATACTTTATGTTGTGCGGTCTAAAATCCTCAGGTCGCGTAAGGATTATATGCGACCTCTCCCGTGATGGTTATATGCGACCTTGCTCGTGATGGTTATATGCGACCTCGCTCTTGATGGTTATATGCGACCTCTTCCACAGGTTTTGTGCGATCTTCTCCGTGCAGTTTGCCTTGACAAACAGGAAACCTATGAAGAGAAGAAAACACGTAACTACCATAAAAGAAACCTGCAAAAAGAGGGAAACAGGTAAATGCTGTGGAAGAAACCTACAAGGAAAGGGAAACTGAAGACTCCTATTTGCGATTAACTAGTTATCCTTTTTGAGTAGTTATCCAATTATATTGTTATTTAATTTATGTTACCCAATTGTATAGTTACCCATTTATACAATTAGGATCCTAGAGACATAAGGAACCTTAGGACATAAGGTCACTATAATCTATATAAAGGGGGCTCTATGTTCCGAAGAAATCATCACCAGTTCTGGGCAGAAACAAGTCACAGAGAATAGAATTCAGAGCAAATTCAAGTTTGGGTAGTCTAAGGCATTAGAATTCCTCGATAGCTTTTGAGTCTTTCCAAAGTTGTAACCTTGAGTGTTCATCATTATTCATAAAATAGTCAGAAAACAGTGGATGTAGGCTCATCTTTTTTGGGGCTGAACCACTATAAAACCCTCTCTCCTTATTTGCTTTGATTATTATCTCAATTCGCACAAGCCACATCTCTTGATTTTTCATAAATTTATTGTTGATAAAACCTCCATCAA
The DNA here is from genome assembly GCA_002914805.1 of Parasponia andersonii. Taxonomy (NCBI): domain Eukaryota; kingdom Viridiplantae; phylum Streptophyta; class Magnoliopsida; order Rosales; family Cannabaceae; genus Trema; species Trema andersonii. Next base: position 127,110 of record JXTB01000070.1, read on the forward strand.
CAATTGGCGCTAGAAGGAGGGCTATTCCGGCAGAAATCTTTGTCAAATTCCACCCTTTC
>JXTB01000070.1:136293-157957 GCA_002914805.1 Parasponia andersonii
TCTCTCCTTATTTGCTTTGATTATTATCTCAATTCGCACAAGCCACATCTCTTGATTTTTCATAAATTTATTGTTGATAAAACCTCCATCAACACTTTACATTTGTAGTCGCTGCAAAATTATATCTTATGATGCCCAATGTAGTGAAGCTGACAGTAGAAAGACCTAAATGCCTCTTAAATGATTTAAAAACGTGTTAGACTTTTGTCGATTAAGTTGTAACAAATTCATGGATTGGGCAAAAGCTAGAGAGAGGCGAAACTGGAATTAAAACCCAAGATTGTTTTGCAAAAATTAAATAGGATTTCTAATACTTTTACTTATAAACAATTAAAAAAATTATAAAAATATCAAAGTTTGTTTTTTTTCTTTAAATTATTGTGCAATTTTTATTAGAAAAATATCACTTTTTAAAAAGATGTAGAAAAATATTATTTTTGCAATAGTTATTGGTTATAAGTTTCTAAAAATTGGTTACCGGTTACTGGTTACCAGTTATATATTAGTTATAAATACTTTTAGTTACTAGTTACTAGTTTGTAAAAACTAGTTATTGATTACTAATTACTATTTTAAAAAATGATATTTTTTCTAAATATTTTTAAACAACTGTATTTTTGTAATAAAAATTGTACTGCACCTTAAAAAAATATTAACCACCATAAAATATCATAAAATATCTAATTTCCCTGATTAGATATAGGTTGGTCAACCCTAGGTTAGTCAATGCTAATTTGATTCTTACTATTTTGTTAAAACCTAGGTCATGTAAAAAGTGTGGAAATTAGTTGAGTTATTGGTTTTGAGAATAATTCACTAAAATTTGAGGCCTTTCATTTTTTTTTAATAGTAAATTGTAGTGGTATTTCACCTTATTTTGTGATGATTGATATGAGTGTGTAAAAAACTTGTAAGTGATGGTGCTTTTTTGTTTGGTTCTAAATAGTAAAAAAGTATTTGTGCGATTTTAATTTTTGGCAGTTTTGCAAACACTGTACCCATAACCGCCCAATTAAATGGTAGGTTGGGTGGTTTTTTTGTGGGCGGTTAAGGACGGGTACGAGTGGTTAAGGCAGATTTGTCTCACAGATTCAGATTATCTAAAGACTAATCAATAATCAAATTAAAATGTGTTTTCAAAGATGCTTGACGGATAAAAACTAAATTTAAGAGATCTAAAATCAAATTGAAAGTAAAAGAAACTTTAAAATGTCACAATATATAACCTCAATAAAATATAGAATTTGAAGAATTTAAAACTATGTAACTAAATCTTATAGAGTTTAATAATACTTACTTAAATAGTTTAAGCAAAACATCAAAGTCCATAAGATACTATAAATATATATGTATTGTTAGTGATGATTTTTATCAGTTGTCGACGTATCTCGGAACTGCTGATGTAGTATCCATCAAATGTCTATGTATCCTCGCTATTCCAGAGTTCTTTCGACCTCAGGTCAGGTCGGAGAGGCGGGGGTGGTCACCTGCAAAGACTCTCCGATACTTAAGTCAGATGTTTATCCCTGAGATTGAATAGCAAGGATTAAGTTTTTGAATATCTCTTTTTCTCTATTTTTCACTATATATACTCTATATCTTGGGACTGAGAGTTTTCTGGCCCTCAATTCTAGGATTGAGTATTTTTTCTTATCGTGATTTTCGTAATTTCCTTTACATTGTCGTGACCTATTTTCTGTCATCCCCTATGGCTCGAGCTTGTCGGAGGCGAGACTTTCAGCAAACCGCCGTCCTATTAGGACGGTTTGCCCAATACACGCGCCTACTCAGGAGTGCACTAAATGCTCTGTCTGGGTCTGGACCAGTGCGCTGCCCCCAATGGTCTCCTCCAATGGTCTTCTGGCGGAAGACCCTCGAGGCTCCTGACCCCCAGCTGCCGAGGTAAGAGTTAGACTAGGCCAAACCCATCCAAGGTCTGGCCTTCGACAGTCCCTGGGTCCATACAGTATCACGCACGCCTCGTGTGGCTTTTAGCAGTCTTTCTGGACATGGTCAGACGGTGTGCTCCCCTATGACTTGTTCTGCCATGTAATCGTCTACGTGGCATATGATTTGGGATAGGCTCCACATATATATAAATAGTTAAAAATTTAGGGTCATTTATTCTAATTGATTAGTGATTACTCTTAGCTCATTTAAGACTATGCTACTTAAAACTCTTATGATATTTTATATTTTAAAGCTTGTTATTGTAATGTATTCAAGATTAAATACTTTAATTTTACTCTTCAATTTTGATTAGGTTATAAATTGTAACTAAATTTTAAGTTTACTAGGACTTTCGATTTGATTATAACTTTTAACTATGTAATAATTTCGTTTTATATTTGAACTTTATATTTTAAATGAAGTATGATTATGATATGAGCTTAGTTTATATTGTATTAATTCAAATTTTGTAAGTTTTTAAACCATGGAAACCGCTTAAATCAGCTGCAAAAATGTAAGTACGGTCTGGCCAGTTTGAATCGATCAACTCAAACTGCACAGATTAATAAATCGGTCAAACTACATATTCAGATTGGTTTCTGGATTGGCAATTTAGACTGTCGAGACCAATTGCGAATACCCCTACTTTTTAATTTGAGTTCATGAATGAGTTTGGAAGCGACAACCGATTCCATTTTCTTGTGAAAAAGACTACGTGTGAGGTTAGACGGAAAAGACTACGTTTGAGGTTTTTTCCAAGTGAGACTCTATAATGGAGCTTGTTCGTTTGTCCAAAGAAAACACGACAACGTTTTGGAGCTATTCAATTAATACGTTTTCTTCTCTCTCTCTCTCTCTCAGTATATTAATTGAACCGTAAAAAAATGATTAAAAATTATGATTAGGATACAACTAATCTAACATCTTTTTTAATCATTTGAGAGGGACGTTTAAGTCTTTCTACTATCAGCATGACTAACTTGGGTATCACATGGTATAATTTTGGAGAGACTACAGAAGTAAAGGTGTTATTTTGCAAAACTTAGAAGTGGAGTTAAACTTGAGGGTATGTTGGTATCATTAACCCAATAACTAAGTGTATTAAAATTCTTTGTCGTAAGTTATTGGAGTAAATTTTGGTAGCCTTTTAATATCATCATTTGGACCTAATTTGCGTTTACATTTACAAGTCGGAACACAGAATATCTTCTAGGCAATAAATTTTTAATTGAAATAATTGGCAACTAAGTATAAGAAAATTATAAAGGATGAATCATTCTATTAGTCTCTGATCTATAGAAAAAGTCCAACTTTGGTATTTAAACTTTAAGTTTTATCTTATTAGTCCCTAAATTATGAAAAATATTTTATTTTTGTCCTTCTTGTTATAAATTTTATTTGATGCTTATCAGAATGAGTTGTATTTCTCATTTTATATTAGTGAATTTAATAAAATATTACATTTTATACAAGTCTACGTTACATCACTAATCAGTATACAACTAATTTTTTTTCAATTAATTATTTTTCAAACTACTTTAATTCATATTTGAATCATTTTATAGTGTCAAATTCTACTTCTAGATATGAAATAAGTGTAGTAAAATAGCAGACATGTCTCATGTGCTCGTTCTGCTAAGAATAAAATGAAATATATAACAAAAAAGACTAAAATAACACTTTTTTAATAGTTTGAGAATGAAAATGATGCAGCTTAAAGTTTAAAGACGAAAATGAGACTTTTCTCATAGTTTAGAGAGCAATAAGGTCATTTATCGAAATATACTACTAAGTTAATGTAATATTTTAGATTATGTAACATAAATTTATTTATTAGACATGCATGATATGTTGGAGATTTTGTTCCATTTTGTTGAGTTTGACTTTTAATACTATTTTAGGAGATTAATTCATTAAAAACCTAGATCAAGTAATAAAGAAGAANCACGTCTTTTTGTGCATATAATTATAGTCGATGATTCAACGGATAAAAAAAATAAATATACATAAGTAGATTTAACAACCTATATATATATATATATATATAATTTTTACATGTTCCAAAATGAAAAATTATTGCCTATATTCATGGGACCATATCAAATGGAATTATCCACTAAATAAAAAATCAAATATAAACAATGGTTTTTTTTTGTTTAAAAAAAGGTGGGGCTTAACTAATGACCACTACTTACTACAAATTTAAAGGAAAATAATACACACACCCTACCAAAGTTTGAACCCCTGATCTCCCAAACTCACACACATTCCTCAAACTTTGGACCAACTGAACTAGCTCCAGTTGATATATAAATAATGGTCTTAAACATAAGCAAAACTATAACTCCCTTCTAGGTTCTACGATGTTATTCTTCTTTATACTTTTCATGAACGATCTGAGTATCCTCAACCACTCGTTGATTAAGAGTCTGCCCTTCAAGCAAGAATTGGTATCTCACCAAATCAAGAAGTTGAGATCTCTATCAACCTATGAGAAGCTTGATAATATCTAATTAAATTTCTATCTTAATATTTAATAAAATAGTTCCATTATTGTAGATTTCTAAAATAGTAAGTTATATATGGAATTATACGCACAAATGCCAGATGAACCATCCTACATGTAGTAACTTCCCCAAAATAGAAGGTATCCAAAAATTAAATTTGAGTAATTTTATACTAAGCGTTTGCTTAGATACATTTTTATTTTCTGTTTTATATGTAAATTTAAAAACATTTGCCAATTGTTTTTGAAAATATGCTTGATAACACTGTTTTTTTTTTTTTAAACAAAATTTTTAAAAATAATGGAAGTGAAAATTTTTTAGTTCCAAAATTTTTTAAACAAATAGTGGTAATGTTCTAAATAAATCTTTTAGAGTGGTACTTTGTAAATAAACTTGCAAAAGTGATATTTTTGTAAATCAAATTTTAGAAAGTACTTTAATAATTGGTACTTTTTAATAAATTTTTAGGAAAGATATTTTTCTATTCAATTGTTGAAAAATGGTATTTTTCTAATTGACTTTTATAATTACCAAGCATATTTATATTTTTTATTTTTTTAAAATAAAAGTGATTTGGTGTCTCATCAAACAAGTTCTTTATTTTTAAAAATCTAAAAAAGAAACCAATATTTGTTAAAATTTTTCTAAAAATATAAATCGAAAATGTATTCAAACGTAGCCTAATTCTTTTTTTTTTTTCCAAACAACTCAGTTTAAAAGTCAGTCGTTTCGGTAGGTACGATCCTTCATTTATTGAATAATCCAATGACAGAAAGACATTATTCTATGTCTTGTACTAATCATGTAACCAAATGTGAGATGTCAAATGACTAAAGTGCCCCGCATGTGAGACAGAAAGTTGAGCGTAGTTGTCAAATTAGTTACCTAAGATATTTAACTATCCAACTTAACTAATTTGAATGTAGCTAAATATGGAAACTTTCTAGCTACAAAAAGAAACTTTCTATTTCGGGTAGCAAGTGCTTGTTCAAATATAATTCTAAACTTTCATTTATCTCAACAAATCTAAATTGATTTCATTTACATTTGCTTAATTACATCTTAAAATTAACCATCTACTTATGTTTGATATTGGCTTTTCATAAACTTTACACTCACGAAGCTACTAATTCCTTACGAAGCTACTAATTATTTGGGATAGTATTCGTCCACTCATTTTATGGCCTATGTAGCCTATTAGAAGGACTTATGTTTTTATAAGGGCTTTATATTTTGAAAAAATAATAATTATATTTAAAATTTCAAGTCATTTTTTTTTGTAAGTATTATATTATGATTGGGTTATCTAAAATTTCTTATTTATTAAATACCTCTTATTTACTTATAAGTACATAGTGTTCCTCCTCATCAGCGGAGGCTCTTCATTCTTTTCACACGTTCGATTCTATTATTTTCCTACACGTTCTCTATAAAATGTCCACTAACTTACCTAGGACGTGCAGACAGTTCTTACGAGTATAACCCCAATGAATTAACCATTTTTTTTTTTGATGCAGGAATTACTAGTGGTCATATAAATCTTAGCATTTGCACCGATTACCTAATGTACTTTTTGAAGTTGTTATACTAACCACATATGTATAGGGCTGACAATTCGTGTTATTGTGTCGTGTTTGGGTAGATACGATTACGATTCGACATGATAATACCTAACTCTAACATGACATGATTAATAAACGTATCAAAAATTTAAACCCGAATACGACACGATTAATACACATATAACACGACACAACACGTGTAACCCGTTTAATAAACGCGTCATGTGTCATATTATGACCTGTTCGACACGATTATTCTAATTTAACATGATTATGCACTACTTAATTTGATTTGTCTCCTATAAATATGCTTAGAATTAATCAAAATCACGTTTAATATATTAAAATATTAATAAATGTATCGTATTAGTGTCGTATTGACACGACACTAATACCACACGTTTAATTAAATAGGTTATACGGGTCATTTTCAGGTTAAGCGGGTTGACTCGAAACCCACTCGTTTATTATACATGTTACACGTGTCAACCAAAAATTGACACGAAAATTAAATGGATTACCTAAACCCATTTATTTCGTGTCGTTTTCGAGTCGTATCGTCATGTCGTGTAAAAAATTATCAACTCTACATATGTAGAGTACATTTAAGGAGTTTGACATACAATCGTAGACTCTAGAGGTTGCCTTTCTTTAACAACTTGTACTTTGCATCACTGTGTTGCCTCATTCACCAAGATGTTTATTACCAATACAACTATAAAGGGAGCCGCCTCTATTAATTGTCAAGACATCCATTACCAACTCTGTTATAAAGCGAGCATCTCTAATATTGTTATCCAGGTTGCGACCTATGTCCAATTCAGGTTAAGAGTAATATTGATAGGATAAGGACCAGGTAGTGACAAAGTTGCTCCGCATTCCACGCATGATCGATCTCATGCCCTCTAGTGCAAGCTAATTTATACATTACTAGTCAAATGATGGCATCAATAGCATACGGTCCTTCTCATCTTTGTCTGAGGACTCCAGCACTAAGCTTCTTTATGTTTGGAAAAATTTGCCGAAGAATGAGATCCCCAACATTAAATTGACGATTTTCTACTTTTGAATTATAGTAATGAGCAGTGTGCTAATGATAATAATGTAATTCGTAACTGACATTGCTCACACTTTTCTTCCACAAGATCGAGTTCGATTCTCATTAGTTCACAATATTCATCATACTCATAGGTCAATCTATATTAAGAACTTTCTCTGGTCTCAATAGGAATCATCGTTTCATATCTCTAAGTCAAAAAGAATGCACTTTTGCCAGTCAGTACATTGAGAAGTATGATAAGCCCATTGTTAGAATAATGTCCTATAAAGTAGTTTATTATTTAGATATTATAAACAATATTTATTGGATTATTTATTTAGTATCTATTTTTTATTAATAAATTTCAAGTTATGAATTTCTATTTCATTTATATCCCATTGATAAACATGTGATGTGTATATTTATCTTATGCAAATATCTAAAAGATTCCAAGACATGAAATGAGTAATAAAGAATTATTCGTATGATGAGTTCATATGTGGGAGACATTATATTACTTATTTCATTATGTCTAAATTAAATTATTCGCATTCTGCATATTAAAGATGAAATACTTTACTATGCAATAGAATGTAGTATTGTCTATTTAATTAATGAAGTATCTAATTATCGAAGTGAGTCTTCGGATAGAAACACTAGTATGTTATAAGAAAGTTATAACGACATCGAACATGACCTAGTGAATTAGAATTTGAGGTTAAGTGTCGTAACTCAAATTTCTAATTTTACTAATCTAGCACTATTATAGAAGAACTTAATCCTAGTGATTAACGAACTTATTTTTATGTGTTTTGTCTTTTTGAGTTACTGAAGGACTAGTTTCGATTTATGGTTCAAACTCCGGTATCTTGGAAGATAAGGTATATGAAATGTGTAGAACGTTTTTCATGATAGACACCATACATATGATGTCACTTTGAGTTTTTTCAAGTACTTAGATAATATAAACTAGGGCCCCAGTATTCACTATGTGAATTTGACTGTGTTGATATAAGCAGATATAAATACCGTAGTCAACTATTATCCAGTAGATGAAAAATAGTAACTCAATGGTAAATATGTACTATAGGGGTAATGCAGTAATTTCACCTTACTAGTACGGCATTGCATTGGGGGTATGCCTACAGATATAGTATATGCTAAATGGATCAAGCTAATTAATTGTTAATAACCTTCATAGAAAATAAATAACATTTAGTACAAGAGTTCAATATTGGGCCTATAGTGTGCTCTAATATTAATGGACAAGGCCCAATCATAAGTAAGAATTATTATGATAGTGGATATATGGTCTATTGGAGTGGGCTTTATGGATCAATCTGGTCCCTTGTCTAGCTCAAATTAAAACTCAATAGTTATTTGATGATCAATTGAGCCCAACAAGCCCAATAAGCCCATTAAGTTTTACTAATCTCTCTATAGTTAAGAGAAAATTTCTCTAGCAACCAGACACAAGTGTTACATGTAAAATACCCCCTTGAGAAGAGAGTGTCACACGCATAACAGAGAGAGAGGGAGAGCAGAAAATCAGCCAACCCTAGGGATTCCATCCTTGGTGATTTTGGTTAACCCGGAGTAATCATTTTGAGAAGATTATCTTCTTGTTCGTCTGCGGATCTCTTTGTTGGGAATCAAGAAGATGACTACTTACCGAATCAATCAAATGGCTTTTGAGAATAGACGAGAAGACGAGAAGGTTGTGGAGCGATTCTAGGTATTGTTCTTGTCTAGATCAAGAGTTAATTTATGTTAGATCACGATCTGAAACGTTTTGTAAAAGGAAAAATTTTAAACGACTAATTCCGCTACATTTCTTGATTTTACAAAACTATGGTGTTTTTGAAAATAATTTTATGAAAATATTTTCAGAAATTTTATTCCAGCTAACACCAGCACCTATAACACTTCTAGAAGCATTTCTGGCCAAGCCCTTTTATAGTTATGTAACTTCGTCTTCAAATTCTACTTTAGAGCTTTGTTTATAGCTTCAACCTACCCATTGGCTTATGGATAGACAACAACAAAGAAACTCCTTTTGATACCTAAGTTATCAGAAAAATTACAAAATTCGTCGCAGTCGATTTGCTTTCCATTATCAAAGACTACAACATAAGGTACTCCATATCGACAAATAATGGACTTATAAATAAAATCCATTATCTTTAATGAGTGATTAATTCACTCACAAATCAATTATCATCCTGCTCAAATAATTATAAGTTCTCAAGCATCTTAGTTGGTTTTATATGTGTTTGCTTTATTTTTATAGGTTTTGTGAATAAATAAGAATCAAGATGAATTTTTTCCAAACATGGGTATTGTTGGTTTTATGCATTTTTCTTTGTTTTCTTAGGTTTTGTGAATAAATGAGAATTAAGATGAATTTTTTCCAAAAATTGTTATTATTGAGGTTGAGTCCGATAAGAATGTGTTACAATAGAAATCATATAAAACGGAGCTAAAATAGCGAAACAATGTGCTCGGGGAAGTAGTGATGATTTTACTATTCATAAGAATAGTAGCACCACGGTGCTATCTAAAAGATAAAGTTCTCAAACTATGAGCACTGAAGCACTTGCCAAGAAGCATTACAGGGCTCTCCGGCATCCAAAACTATGCTTTTAACAAGATTTTAAGTGAAATCTCATCCCTAATTACATCTGATTGAATGGTCTAAATTCCCTCTATCCTAGGTCATTTTTTAGCCCCTTAAATGGACACTTAAGCCTATTTCATGTGTGGAGAGTTAGAAAGGAAATATAACAAAGAGAACTTAAAAATCCTAGAGAGCAAGGAGTTTGGAGAAAAAATCTTGGAGAGAATACTTGAGAGGGTGGCTTGAAGAGATTAAAGGCTTTTAAGTTCTACCTTCACAAAAAGAGTTTTTTTCATCCTCTTTCTCAGCCTAATTTTATTTGAATTTTAAGTTACGAACATGCTTGGATATATTAAATTCTTGTTAAAACTAGTATTGATTCTACTATATTGAACTTGTTGTTATATGCTAGGGGAATAATGTAGCTTATACTTTAATTTTGTATCTTGATTTTCAATATGTTCTTTGATGTTGTTTGCAAATTTATTCATGTTATTCCATGCCTAATGCTTCTCAATTACTTGAACACCATTGGGATGAATTAGTGTCTAGAATCTGACACTCGAGAAAGGGGATTTCAGATATGACTAGAATAACACAATCTAAGATTTTGTAGAGTTTGAGAGAACTAATAATTCCTTTGAAGCTATAATTAAAGAACCATCGAATATGATGAATTCTTAATTTCTAGAATCGGAATAGAGATATTAGAATTAGATTTTAGAAATGAATTCACTCGACATTTGAGAGAAGGAGCAGAAATACCTTTGGATTTTTGGCTTATAAACTTGGAATAATTCATAAGAGTGCAATTGGTGACCAAAAGAAAAAGTTGATGAATAAGTGAATTCAATCCCCTACTACATTTATGTATAAAAGCTTTAATATTTTATTTTTGTATTTATATTTATATTTGTATTTATTCAAGTATAAATTTATTAAGTTTGATAGCCTAGATAAAGTTAGGTCACGATAATTCCAGTACTTAAAGATAATTTAATACCTAATTTCTAGTGATATTGACAACTCTATATTTATCATTTTATTTCTTATTTATGACCCCTGCACTTACTTTTATTTTATATATATGAAATTAGTGTAACAATCTTCTTCATAGAAATAGTACTTAGTCCTTCAGCTTCTGTCCACTTTGCAAAGTAGTCAGTTGCAACCACTACGACTTTCAAACCATCTCGAGCCAGTGGAAGAGATTCGATGATATCAATGCCCTAAACTATAAACGACCAAGGGTTGGTCATTGAGATAAGTTGTATAGGATACGATCTTGGAACAACTACAAATTGCTGCTACTTATTGCATCTGTGAGAAAACTCCATTGTATACTTCTTAATCATAGACCAAAATAACCCTACCTAAGAGCTTTGTTTTCAAGTACCTGTATTCCAAAATTATTTTAATATATCCTTTCACGAATTTCTCTCATAATATAGAATACTTTTTCTTCAGCAATGCATAGTAGTAAAGATGAGCTAAAACTTCTTTTGTAAAGTTTCCTTTCTTAGATTATGTAGTGAGCAGCTTTCATTTGAAACCACTTTGCATCCCTTTATCTTCAAAAAGATCACCATCTTGCAAATAATTTATTATAGGATCCATCCATGAAGGTTTTTAGTTTGTTGGCATGGTCATTTATGGCTCTACTTTGATACTCTTCTTCGCCAGGAATTCAATAGGAACCACTTTTAGTAACTCTACATCCTTCGTCGAAGCTAATTTTGCCAACGCATATGCATAACTATTTTTGCTTCGAGGTAACAATTTAAATGCTATAGGCTGTAAATATTGAAAAGAGGCATTGTACTTCTTACGGATATGCTAGCATCCTTCCACCTTGGGCTTGATAATCTCCGATAACTTGGCATACAATGAACTGGGAATCATTATGCACTTTGATTATCTTGACCTTGATCTCTTGTGTGATCTTGAATCTAGCTATCAATGCCTCGTACTTGTTAGCCCAAGATAGACTACCTAAGAGGGGGTTGAATTGGGTTTTAAAATTTTTTAAGAAAATTTTCAACTATATAAAACCATAAACCACTATTTTGAAACTTTGAGACTAAATGAACAATAATACAAAATATGTAACAATAATACCAAGTTAATTAAGCATAATAAATATCAAACACATAGTTGAATAGTTTACATTAAAGTAAAGAGTATATGGATAAAGAAAATGCAAACTCAGTTTTATGAGGTTCGACAAACATGACGGTTTGCTTACGTCCCAGGCCCTCGGTAACTTGCTTTGAGCTTTCCACTATCGAATCAAGATTATGGGCTTGACCAATCCTTGTACAAATGAAGTGATTTCTTCTTACGCACACTCTAGTCTATACAATAGTCTCGAATCCGACTCTATTATACCTAACCTCGGATTCTTTTGACTCAGGTGACAACCTCAACTACACAAATTATTTAGACAATGGTGCCAATCTCACCAACTCACATGTTGTTTAGACTCTAGTGGCAACCTCACCTAAATTGGGTTGTTCATGAATCTGGTGCCAACCTTGCCAATGCACAAGTTGTTATGACTCCAGTACTAACCTCACCTCAACTCAAATAGTTTTACAATATAGAAGTGAACACACTCACAAATTTTCCTCACAAAGTAATTAATATAATGTTAGCTTATGAGATTTGAGAACAATTCAATATAAATGCTCTAAGAATAGCTCAATAGGATTAGAATGTTAAAGTAAGTAAAAGAGAGCTTTTGCACTTAGAAATGGATTGGAAATCAATGTAGGTTCGTATTCTCTCATTCTAAGTCATCAAACTTGGCTCTATATAAAGTTGTCGTAAAAAACTAGTTATTTTCAACTGTTACTCGCTGTCTAATAGAAAAATGATCGACCAATTTTACTAGCCTTTGGAGTCTGAAGGTGACGTTTAGCTCTAACGGTCAAATGATTATGTTAAAGTGGTCGACTACCAGTGGTCGACCATTTTAGGACCAGAAACTCTGGTTTGGTTTCTTTGGTTTCCTTCCTGTCGATATTTTAAGCCCCATTAGTTTCCAAATATTTTTATCACTAAAGATGGACTTTTTAAGGGAATTTGGCCTAGATTAAAATTGATATTTATGTTCCAAACATCTAAAACAAAATAACCATTTTAATCTTAAGAAAATTTGAAATTTTTTTAAAAGTATGAGAAAATTCTTTTGAAAGTATTTTAAAATTCTTTTGAAAGTATGAGCCAATACGAAGAAATTTTGTGTACAATGAGCTAAATCAAATATAAGATGAAGACATGAAATATAACCTATCTAGATATAGTCTTATATTTTGATTTTCTATCTTCAAGCTTGATTCTAATAAGTCCAATGCGCATCTATTTTCAAACTTGATTGCTTGATTAACTTGAGTTAGAACTTTTAAAACTATTTCACTACACACTTAAGGTAAATCATTAGGACTGAATCAAATGTTTGTTATCTTCAAAATAAGAGCGAATAAGATTGAAACTGTAATTTCTCAATTGTCTCCCCCTTTTTGATGATGATAAACATTGATTTATGAGATAAAATAAAATATGCAATAAGGATATAAAAATATGAAATTTTGACCAATTGACCTTAATCCTTACAATATTTTCATGATTTCAAATGGAGAGAGTAATAATGAATTAATATTGGGAGAATTTTATTTTAAAAAGAGATAGATTGGTTTTTATAAGACATCTAATTTGGTATTTGTTTCTATCTTTTAATATTGTCAAAAAGGGGGAGAGTAATATTGATACATGAATATGAAGATAAAAAGATTCGTTTATGAGTGGTGACATTTTAAGGATGAGAATTTTGTTTAGTATACGTTTTAAGCTCAATCTCAAAATACGCTTGAGAAACTAAAAGGACTTGCTCCTTCTTTTTAACTCAATTAAGCATCATAAGCATATTATGAGAAAATTAAAAATGTATGCTAAAAAAAATTCTCCTCCTTAAAATACATATTTTCTTCATATTTTTATCTTTATATTCATAAATACATGTTATTCTCTGTCTTTTGACATCATTAAAAATATAGAAACAACTATCAAACTAGATGTCTTATAAAAACTAACCTATCTCTTTTTAAAATAAGATTCTCTCCATATTAACTTATTATATTATTCTCTCTATTTGAATTAAAAGAGCAGTACACAAATAATTTTCTTCCATATAAAAAATAATATGACAAGTTATGCAATTCGAATATATAGAGGAATCAAGATTTTGACAATTTTCAAAATAAGTATAACAATATTGAATATAAGATTAAACAACAATGTGATGCCAACGTGAAAATAAGAGCATTCTTTTTATTTTTAGTAAAACTTCTTCTATTGAAAATAAGTATAACAATTATAGCATATTCAGAATAGAGAAGTTGCATCTAATCAAGGTCATGAAAGCATTAAATCTTGATATTTCACATGTTAAAAATATATTTCTCGAAATATAATCATCCCAAACCATATGAGAAATTCAAAACATTAAAGCACATTAGTGAAAGAATTTATTTTTCTTCATTTTCATCAAACTCTAGAGAGCATATCACATTCCATAGAAAAATGATAATGACAAACCTAGCATAAGCAAATCATAAATATTTTCCCCCTCAATATCTGAATAATGATCAAAAGATCAATAACCAAAGTAAAAAAAAGATTAATCATATACGAGAGATATCAACTACGGATACTAATTATTTACAGATACCACCCCAAAAAGTGGTCGACTAATTTTACTAGATATTAGAGTCTGATGGTGACGTTTAGCTCCAACGGTCAAATGATCATACTGCAGTGATCGACCACTAGTGGTTGAGCATTTTAGTACTAGAAACCATGGTTTGGTTTCCTCGGTTCTCTTTTGGTCGATATTTTAAATCCCATTATTTTCCAAATATTTTTATCACTAAAAGTGGACTTTTTGAGGGAATTTTGGCTAGATTAAAAATTATACTTCTTTTCAAACATCTAAAATAAAATAACCATTTTTACCTTAAGATAGTTTGAAAATTCTTTTAAAAGTAGGATAAAATTCTTTTAAAAGTGTTTGAAAATTCTTTTGAAATTATGAGCTAATGCAAAGAGAATCTTTATGTAATAAGCTAAATCTAAAACATGATGAAGACATGAAATATACCCTATTCAGATACGGTTATGTATCTTGATTTTCCATCTTCAAGCTTGATTCTAATAAGTTTATTGTACATCTATCTTCAAGCTTTATTCTTTGATTAACTTGATTTAAAACTTTTAAAGCTAATTCACCACACACGCAAAGTAAATCATTAGTTCTAAATCAAATAATTATTATCTTCAAAATAAGAGTGAGCAAGATTGAAACCTCAATTTCTCAACCATCTCCCCCTTTTTGATGATGACAAATATTGATTTATGAGAAAAAAGAAAATATGCAATAAGGATATAAAAATATGAAATTTGACAAGTTTATCTTAATCCTTACCATATTTTCATGATTTTAAATGGAAGAGTAATATAATAAATTTATATTGGGAGAATCTTGTTTTAAAAAGACATATATTGGTTTTTATGAGATATCTAGTTTGATATTTGTTTCTATCTTTTCAATAATGTCAAAAAGGGGAGAATAATATTGATTTCTAAATATAAAGATATAAAGATTTATTTATGAGTGTGCAAATTTTGAGGAGGAGAATTTTGTTTAGAATACATTAGAAGCTCAATCTTAAAAAATGCTTGAGAAACTAAACGGACTTGCTCCCCCTTTTTAACTCAATTAACCATCATAAGCATATTATGAGAAAATATAAAACATATGCTAAACTAAATTCTCCTCCTTAAAATATGCACACTGATAAATAAATCTTTTTATCTTCGTATTTGTAAATCAATAATATTTTCCTCCTTTTGACATCATTAAAAAGATAGAAACAAATATCAAACTAGATGTCCTATAAAGACCAATATATCTCTTTTTAAAATAAGATTCTCTCCGTATTAACTTATTATATTACTCTCTCCATTTAAATTGAAATAGCATTAAACAAACAATTTTCTCCCATGTAAAAGATAACATGACAAGTTGTGCAATTAGAATATACGGAGAAATCAAGATTTTGACAATCTTCAAAATAAGTATAACAGTATCAAACATAAGATTGAACAACAATGTGATGCCAAAGTGCAAATAAGAGCATTCTTTTTATTTTTAGTAAAACTTCTTCTATTAAAAAAAATGTATGACAACTATAGCATATTCAAAATAGAGAAGTTGCATCTAATCAAGGTCATGAAAACTTTAAATCTTGATATTTCACATGTTAAAAATTTATTTCTCCAAATATAATCATCACAAAGCATATAAGAAATTTAAAATATTAAAGCACATTAGTAAAATAATTTATTTTTCTTCATTTTCATCAAACTCGAGAGAGCTAATCACATTCAATAGAAAAGTGATAATAACAAATTTGGCATAAGCAAATCATAAACATGTTCTCCCTCAATATATGAATCAATAACCAAAGTAAAAAAAAGGTCAGTCATACGTGAGAGATATCAATTATGGATACTAATTATTTACGAATACCACTCGAAAAAGTAGTCGACCAATTTTACTAGCCATTGGAGTTGAATGGTGACGTTTGTCTCCAACGGTCAAATGATCGTACTATAGTGGTCGACCACTTGACCAGAAACCATGATTTTGTTTCCTTGGTTCCCTTTTGGTCGATATTTTAAGTTCCATTATTTTCCAAATATTTTTAATACTAAAAATTGACTTTTGAGGGAATTTTGGCTTAATTAAAAATTATACATATTTTTAAACATCTAAAATAAAATAACCATTTTAATCTTAACATTGTTTGAAAATTCTTTTAAAAGTATGAGCTAATGTAAAGAGAATTTGTGTGCAATGAGCTAAATAAAATACAAGATGAAGACATGAAATATACTATATCTAGATACGGTCTTCTATCTTGATTTTTTATCTTCAAACTTGATTCTAATAAGTCCAATGTGTATCTATCTTCAAACTTGATTCCTTGATTAACTTGAGTTAAAACTTTTAAAGCTAATACACCACACACGCAAAGTAAATCATTAGTTCTGAATCAAATGTTTGTTATCTTCAAAATAAGAGCGAGTAAGATTGAAACCTCAATTTCTCAACCTTCTCCCCCTTTTTGATGATGACAAACATTGATTTATGAGATAAAAGAAATTATGCAATAAGGATTTTAAAATATGAAATTTGATAAGTTTACCTTAGTCCTTACTATATTTTCATGATTTCAAATAGAGAGAGTAATATAATGAATTAACATTGAGAGAATCTTATTTTAAAAAGAGATAGATTGGTTTTTATAAGGCATCTATTTTTGTATCTGTTTCTATCTTTCTAATAATGTCAAAATGGGGAGAGTAATATTTATTTATGAATATGAAGATAAAAATATTCATTTATAAGTGGTGATATTTTAAGAATGAGAATTTTTTTTAGTGTACATTTTAAGCTCAATTTTAAAATATGCTTGAGAAACTAAAAAACTTGCTCCCCCTTTTTAACTCAATTAGGTATTTTAAGCATATTATGAGAAAATTAAAAATGTATGCTAAACGAAATTCTCCTCCTTGAAAAATGGACACTCATAAATGAATCTTTTTATCGTTATATTCATAAATCAATATTATTTTCTCCCTTTTGACATCGTTAAAAGATAGAAACAAATATCAATCTAGATGTCTTATAAAAACAATCTCTCTCTTTTTAAAATAAGATTCTCCCAATATTAACTTATTATATAACTCTTTCTATTTCAATTAAAAGAGCAGTACACAAATAATTTTCTCCCATGTAAAAAATAACGTGACAAGTTTTGCAATTCGGATGTATGGAGGAATCAAGATTTTGACAATCTTCAAAATAAGTATAATAGTATCAAACATAAGGTTGAACAACAATGTGATGCCAACGTGAAAATAAGTGCATTCTTTTTATTTTTAGTAAAACTTCTTCCATTGAAAATAAGTATGACAACTATAGCATATTCAAAATAGAGAAGTTACATCTAATCAAGGTCATGGAAGCTTTAAATCTTGATATTTCACATGTTAAAAATATATTTCTCCAAATATAATCATCACAAAGTATATGAGAAATTCAAAACCTTAAAGCACATTAGTGAAATAATTTATTTTTCTTCATTTTCATCAAACTCTAGAGAGCATATCACATTCCATAGAAAAATGATAATGACAAATCTAGCATAAGCAAATCATAAACAATTTTCCCCTCAATATCTGAATAATGATCAAAAGATCAATAACCAAAGTAAAAAATAGATCAATCATATATACGAGAGATATCAACTACAGATACTAATTATTTACAGATACCATCCCAAAAAGTGGTCAACTAATTTCACTAGCCATTAGAGTCCGATGGTGACGTTTAGCTCCAACAATCAAATGATTGGGTCGTAGTGATTGACCACTAGTGGTTGACAATTTTACGACTAAAATCCATGGTTTGGTTTCCTTGGTTCCTTCTTGGTCGATATTGTAAATCCCACTATTTTCCAAATATTTTTATCACTAAAAGTGGACTTTTTGAGGGAATTTTTGCTAGATTAAAAATTATACTTCTTTTCAAACATCTAAAATAAAATAACCATTTTTACCTTAAGATAGTTTGAAAATTCTTTTAAAAGTAGGAGAAAATTCTTTTGAAAGCGTGAGCTAATCCAAAAATAATCTATGTGCAATGAGCTAAATCAAATACAAGACAAAGAAATGAAATATACCTTATATAGACACGGTCTTCTATCCTGATTTTCCATCTTCAGGCTCTATTTTAATAAGTGCAATGTGCATTTTTCTTCAAGCTTGATTCCTTGATTAACTTAAGTTAAAACTTTTAAAACTATTTTACTACACACTCAAGGTAGATCATTAGTACGAAATCAAATGTCTGTTATCTTCAAAATAAGAGCGAGTAAGATTGAAACCTCAATTGCTCAACAATCTCTTCCTTTTGATGATGAGAAATATTGATTTATGAGATAAAAGAGAAGATGCAATAAGAAAATAAAAACATGAAATTTGACAAGTTTACCTTAATCCATACCATATTTTCACGATTTCAAATGGAGAGAGTAATATAATGAATTAATAAGGGAAGAATTTTATTCTAAAAAGAGATAGATTGGTTTTTCTAAGACATCTAGTTTTATATTTGTTTCTTTTTTTTAATAATTTCATAATGAGGAGAATAGTGTTGACTTATGAATATGAAGATAAAACGATTAATTTATGAGTGTGCATATTTTAAGGAGGCAAATTTTGTTTAGCATACATTTTAAGCTCAATCTCAAAATATGCTTGAAAATTTATGAGAAATGTGATGAGCTTGTGCCTTGCCACTGTAATGATAATAATACTATGGTAAAATTTCTAAAAAGAAATATGTTATCTAGGTATGGAATAATACTATGGTAAAATTTCTAAAAAGAAATATGTTATCTAGGTATGGAACATTACGTGTTATCATAAGTGATTAAGGGACACAATTCTATAATAGTTCTTTTGAGGCTTTGATACATAGGTATGGTGTATACATAAGGTTTTGACTGCATTTCATCCACAGACTAATGGACAAGCTAAGCTTGCAAACTGAGAGGTCAAGCAAATCCTAGAGAGGATGGTCAACCCAAACTGAAAAGATTGGTCCTTATGTCTTTCTAATATACTTTGGGCATATCGCACTGCTTACAAGACTATCTTTAGATTGTCCTTGTATAGACATGTCTATGAAAAAGTATGTCATCTACTTGTAGAGCTAGAACATAAAGCTTACTGGGCTATTAAAGCCCTTAACTCTAATTTGACTGTTGACTGATTCAAATTAATGAAGTCTTTTCTCAAGTGCAAGATTGTCAAAATAATAAATTATTCGGTAAGACCGAGGTCATTCCATAGGAAGGTTAGTGAATAATACAAGACTATAACACATATATTGCAAGAATAAAAATGATAGGAAAAAGTATGTTGTAGGGTGATTGTGACAATATGAAACAAAGTGACTGAAATATAACGATATGAAGTTACAGAATTAAACAATTGCTAAGATTAGGGGATCCACTCTTAGGTATATCAAATAAGTATAACCTAAACTCTTCTATCACTCAATTGGAATCTACACACAACGGAGATTCAATCGGAAGATTAATCATTAAAGGTCCATTATTAGTTATCTATGCGAATAGATTAGTTTTCTTAATTACCTTTTTTTGATAACGCCAACACTTGTAAATGTGGTCAAGCATTCATGGTGCCACCTTATATCCACAACAAATCAAAATCCCTTCCTGGCATAACTGGTACAAAAAGAATTAAGTATTTGTTGTGCCAATGGTTGACTACAATGAATCAAGACTCACCACTTAACAAGGAGGGTACTACGATTGATTAAGAAAATTAAGTAGCACATGCATAATAGTAATTAAAAGATATAAACAATGAAGTCCACCTAGAGTTTAGATTATACCTATCTTTCCCCCAAGAGGTTCACCCTTTCATCTTAGTAACATGCAAGATTAAGCAAACATGATGAAGAAGAATAATAAGTATGAACACAATATGAACATAACTTTAAACACAAAACTCTTAATATTTTGAAGGCAAAGCAAGATTAAAATAACATGAATAACAAGAGGAGAATAAAAGAGAGTGATCTTGTTCTCAAAACCAAGATTCTTTTTAAGCCTAGCTTAAGCATCTATTTATAGGAAAATTTAGAGATACAAAGTCAAATTTATAGACTAAAGATAAGAGCAAGTTAGCAACTTGTTTTGGCAGAATTAGACTCTCCCAACGATGTATCTGAAACTACATGAATTGGGACGAAAAATGTCTTAGGAGTCGTATGCCACCAAAATTGCATCCATTGGAGATGTATTTCTTGACTTATAGCAAACTTGGCGAAGGTAGATTCTGCTGAGTCAAAATTGGTTACGGATCTTATCATGTGGAAAGTTCTGAAAGTTTTACCCCGATTTCGGCTTCTTTTGAATTTTCTCAAAAACAAAATTATCTAGATAATTTTGAGTGTGTGTCCATAGCATCAAGAATCACTCTATTTGAGATTTAAATGAGGCCATAATGGGCCAAACAATAAAGGATGTCGGGCTGAACGTTAGTGCAGTCTAATTTACAATGTTGTCCATTTGAGACCTATTTAGAAATAATCTGAGCAGATCTTGTAAATTTGCTTTAGTGATTAATTGAGAAAATCTATGAGTTCAAGAATTGGATCAAAATCCCATGTAGTTTAGAATCTGTGCCTATTTTACGAAACTTGCACAGAAACGAATATTTAGCACAAATTAGAGGTAATTCTTGTTTTTATGCCTATGTCTACAAAAGTACTTTAAATTAAGGAATTTAATGAAACTCTACGTGTATAATGTTGATCTAATCTCATAATAAATGTACACAATTAGACATTCATCACAACCTCTAACCAGCTTATTACTAGTCTCTAGTAATTAAAGCGTTATCACTTAACAAATTTTCCTTCCAAAGTAATCACCACTTTTTCTCTCTTTGATTTATCCAAGTAAACAAACTCTGAATTTTTATTGAATCAAATATTCTTAAGTTTAAATATTAATAAACCTTCCTTTTTGTGATCATATAACAACACATAATCATGGGGCTTAATTGAAAATATAATATAAGTTCTAATATTTCACCGAGGGTAGCTTCTTTGAGTATGGGGTATTTTTTTTTTGTTTTTTTTTTTAAACACAATACTATGAACAATACATCTTTAACCCATGTAGCAAGCTTTAGGCTAAGGACTCCCAGACCAGTTCGCCTCAAGACATTAGGTGTTGAGACACCTCTACGAGCTTAATAACTCAGGATACAGATGCTTTTATTAAATAAGACAACTATAGATAGTGCAATGTCTAGTTTCCTTAAG
>JXTB01000070.1:164435-201820 GCA_002914805.1 Parasponia andersonii
ACTCAATTGGAATCCACACACAATGGAGGTTCCAATCGGAAGATTAATCATTAAAGGTCCATTATTAGTTATCTATGTGATTAGATTAGTTTTCTTAATTACCTTTTTTTGATAACGCCAACACTTGTAAATGTGGTCAAGCATTCATAGTGCAACCTTATGTCCACAACAAATCAAAATCTCTTCTTAGTACAACCTGTACAAAAGGAATTAAGTATTTGTTGTACCAATGGTTGACTACAATGAATCAAGACTCACCACTTAACAAGGAGGGTACTACGATTGATTAAGAAAATTAAGTAGCACATGCATAATAGTGATTAAAAGATATAAACAATGAAGTCCACCTAGAGTTTAGATTATACCTATCTTTCCCCTAAGAGGTTCACCCTTTCATCTTAGTAACATGCAAGATTAAGTAAACATGATGAAGAAGAATAACAAGTATGAACATAATATGAACATAACTTTAAACACAAAACTCTTACTATTTTGAAGGCAAAGCAAGATTAAAATAACATGAATAACAAGTGGAGAATAAAATAGAGTGATTTGATTCTCAAAACCAAGATGTCTCTTAAGCCTAGCTTAAGCATCTATTTATAGGAAAATTTAGAGATACAAAGTCAAAATTTGTAGACTAAAGCTAAGAGCAAGTTGGCAACTTATTTTGGTAGATTCAGACTCTCCCAAAGATGTATCTGAAACTACATGAATTTAGACGAAACATGTCTTGATCAAAGAAGAAACCTTAAAGCCTTATCTCTTAGGAGTCGTATGCTACTAAATTGCATCCATTGGAGATGTATATCTTGACTTATAGCAAAATTGGTGAAGGTAGGTTCTGCTGAGTCAAAATTGGTTATTGATCTTATCATGTGAAAATTTCTGAAAGTTTTACCCAAATTTCTGCTTATTTTGAATTTTATGAATGAAAAATTATCTAATTTTGTGTACATATCCATAGTATCAAGAATCACTCCATTTGAGATTGTAATAGGGCTAGAATGGGCCAAAAGATAAAGGATGTCGGGTTGAACGTGAGTACAGTCTAATTTATAATGTTGTCCATTTGAGATCTATTTAGAAATAATCTGAGCAGATCTTATAAATTAGGTTTAGAGAGTAATTGAGTCCAGAATTCATGAGTTCAAGAATTGGATCAAAATCCCATGTAATTTAGAACATGTTCCTATTTTACCAAACCTGCGCAGAAACGAATATTTAGCACAAATTAGAGGTAATTCTTGCTTTTATGCCTATGTCTATAAAAGTACTTTAAATTAGGGAATTTAATGAAACTCTAAGTGTATAATGATGATCTAATCTCATAATAAATATACACAATTAGACATTCATCAACTTTTGCAGGGTTTCAAAAAAAGTTACAGTTATCAGAAATTGAAGAGTTACAGAATGATGCATATGATAATTCCAAAATCTACAACACGAAATTAAAAGCAGCCCATGATAAACGGATTTTGAGAAATAATTTTGAGCCAAACCAATGGTTCATATTTATGATTCCCGATTGCATCTCCACTTTGGTAAGCTGAGATCTCGATGGACCGGTCCATTTGTTGTAAGACAAGTTTTTCCAAACAGTGATGTTGAGCTTCAAGATTCAACTGATAGGAGAATTTTTCTTGTAAATGGATAACTATTGAAGAATTTTGTGGAAAGGGTAGACTAACCTTAGGAGAGTACTTTGGTGGCTCCTGTCTACCATGACTAATCAAGTTTTATCTTTCTATAGTATATTTTATTTTTCTTTCTTAGGTTATTTATTTTTGTTTTCTTTAGTTTGTTTTTGTCCTCTTCTCTAGCCCATTCATTACAAATCTTATACTTTGTGTGGAAAATCTCTATCACTCAGGTGTACTCTATTCTTCTCTTTTCTTTTCTGTATTTTTTGTGATAGTGAGGACACTATCTGATTTAGGTTGGGGTAGTGGCATATACATGCACATTTTTAATGCACATATTTTTCATGCATGAACAAAAAATTTTCAGAAAAAAAAAAAAGTTATGACTCAGTTTGATGATCGAATGTCGATAATAAGATTTGATTTTACTGAATAAAGTTCTTAGTAAAATGATGAATGTTATTTTTGTCTATATGCATGATTCTTATGTTAGTTTTATTTTGCTTATGATTCTTAAATATTTTTGAGCACTTGTTGCATTTTAATTATTTTTTTTACATAGAGACAGTTTATGTCATAAAGTGAATTATTGAAATCTCATTAATAAACTCTAAAACCTGTTTGATTATCACTTAAGACAAAATTCTAGACTAAGCTATATTAGAGATATGATTTAGGCAATTTTCGGATCGTTTGAGCCTTTCAAGCCTACCTTAGACATTTGATTATCCTAAGTTTACCCCTTTGAGCTTAATTTTTATCTTTTCTTTGTCACTTATATTTTTAGCCTAAAGTTTATAATGATTTCCTACATCTTACCTTTTTTCTTATAGCACATATGGTCTTTATTGAGCATATTTTATGTTATGTAATATTATGAGAAGAAGGGTGGTGTTTTGAAATATCTTTTTGAGGCTAAAAAAAAGTGTTATACCCCTATGAAAAAAAGAAAGAATGATAAAAATCATATGTTTGAGTGTATAATACTTCAAAGAGAAAAAAAAAAAGAAGTTTGAAAGAAGAGAATAGAGGAAGAGTGTAGTACAGAAGAAAGTGGAAAATAAGTTTAGGAGTTATATAAATGAAGTATTTGAGGTAAAGCTTTATAAAGATCCGAGAATAAGTTATGTGCTTTAGGTGATTTGAGCCATAAAAATGACTATTATCATACCTTTACCCCAATCATACGTTACAAGATTAAATAAAATCCTAATGATTTTTGGTGCAGTATTGGTCTATATTACTGGAGAGTGGTATAAAAACAGGCTTAAAAAGTTATTTGTATAAACTGATTTGGGTTGCAAATAATTAAAATATAATTGTTCACACACACACACTCGAGAATCTTAAGTGAGATTAAATTGGTATTTGAATTGAAATTCTAAACCATTTGCCGTGTTCAGAGTATTTCTTTGAGTTTTGTATTATGAGAAATCTTTGAGGCAAAAACTTTGAGAATTAAACTAAGTTATATTTAGGCGTTTAAATTTTTATTTTAGGTTCTCCTTTTCTTTTGCTAGGAACTATCAAAGTTAAGTTTTGGGGTGTGATAACTGTATGAAAATAGAGTATTTGTGTTCTTTTTCTTATGTATTTGCATGTTTTTGAGTAATTTTAATTTAATTTAGGTTATTTTATAGTTAATTTCATTTTTAGTATTTAGATATAAATTTATTTAATTTTATTATATTTAGGTATTTAATTTAATTTAGTTTAGTTTAGGATAATTTAGTTTTATTTAATTAAATTAAGAATTTATTTAATTTAGATTATTATTTGTTTTATTTATTTTATTTGAATTTGATTAATTTTAATTTTATTTTGATTTAGATTACAGAAAAAAAACCAGAAAAAGCAAAACCAAACTCGCGAATAGGAGTGAAAATCTATGCGCGATCTCGGACGCGAATCAAGATTGAAATCCATTAGGCAGGCGCATGTCGTACACGCGCAAGCGTAGGCGAGTGGAAGCCAGTGAACAGCGGGGGCCCACGCTGCAGCAGCTTTCAACCCATGCTAGATTCGATGCTTCTCGTGCTCTTACAACCGGTCGTTCATCCACTTACACCACACCACCTCAGCTTATAGACTATGACTAAGCTTTAGGCAATCCAACATGAGTTTTGTGCCATGATCACCAGTTTTCGTTGCACGGGATTACGTCTCACAACTCAGAAACATGAGGAAGAGAGCGAAAGAGAGAGAGAAAATTGTGAGAGTTTTACACATCACATGATCAATCAGTTTGCACCTTAATCAGTTTGCATCTTTAGAAATGTGAAAACTTGTGCAACACTCCAAGCACAGCTATAAATAGCAAGAACGTGAGGAGAAAAAAAGACACCAATTTTGAGAGAGAAAATTCCAATTTTTCTAGAGAAAGAGTATGAAATGAGTGTGAGATTAGGCTAATTTTTAGAGAGGTTAGAGAGAAAATCTTAATTGTAGAGTTTCTCTGGTTTTCAGCTTTGGTTGCTGAGAGTGTTTTGATGCTTATATATTTGGTTTGTTAAATTCTTTAATATTTTTAATTCCAGTTATTATTATTTTTTATTCTCTCATATAAATTCAGTCATACTTTCTTTATGTGATAATTTAGACTAGATTATAATTATATTTATTTTATTAGTTGATCTTTTACTGCAATATTGTTCCTGTGATATATTATCGATCTTAGATAACTAATAAGATAAATTATTTTTGGTCTTAATCGGAAGAATTTCTCATATTGAATACTTTAGATTAACATTTGTTCTTAAATATTATATTTTCTGGTTATATGTTTGGGATGTGAAATATATAATTGAGTAGTAAATAAGAATCAAAGTTGGTGACACTTAAACAAATAATTAAGTGAATCTTGAACCCTTTTTTTCTCTTATTGGTATTTTCATTTATTTTTTCTGATTATTTTAATTTATTGCCTAGTTAATTTTTATTTTCAATTTTTCTTTCTATTTTTCGTTACCTTTTTATTGTTTATTTACTTATCTGTGGGATCAACACTTTAATCTATATTGCGATAGCCACTAGTATATTTTGAGCGTAGACATAAAGCTTTCACGATGCAATGATAGGTGCTGAATCTAACTTTTCCATCTTCGGATACCTAGTCTCTGCATTGAGTAATCTATTGCTAACATGGTATACATGTCGATGTATACTTCTTTGTGAATAGATGCAACACTCATTGTATATTTGGAAACGACGATATATGAGAACAACTTCTCTCTAATTTTGGGCTTTGATATGAGTGGAGGAAAACCCAAGTCTCTATTCAGTTCTTGGAACACCTGCTCATACTTCTCTGTATACTAAAATCTCTTTGATCCTTTCAAAACCTCAAAGATTGGTTGACACTTGTCAGTTGATCTTGACACGAATCGGCTCAATGCAGCTACTCGTCCTATGAGGCTCGAATCTTTTAGGCTTATAGGGAGACTATATGTGGACTAGTGCCTGAATCTTCTACATATTGGCCTTAATTCCTCGCTGATTAATCATGATTTCAAGAAACTTTCCCAATCCTACACTAAACATATACTTTGGGGGGTTCAACTTCATTTGATACTTCTAGAGAATTTTGAACATCACATCGAGATATGCGACGTGGTTTATAGATTATTTGGACTTCACCAACATGTCATTGTTAATATGATTTCGTTTGTATATAAATATTAAACGCAAGTGCACAAGTCTTGTACAAGCAAAAAAGTGACAAGTATAGAGTTATCGATCCTACAAAGATAATTGTTGATTTCGTTGCTAATTACCACGATTATTGTAATCTAAATTTATCTAAACAAGAAAACTAATTGATTATAAAATTAAATAAATAGAGTTATAAATATAAATACAAAAATAAATATGAAAACTTTTATGGACAAATGTACTAAGACCTTAACTTCACCTTATTATTCCTAAGATCTCATATTAAGCAAATTCTAGTGGGTTTTACACAATTAATTAATCAAAGGAATTCATTTAACCTCATTACCTCTCCCATGTATTAAATAAGATTATATACATAAAGAGATAAGTCAATATTCCTATCTAACTTATTTATTCATACATTCATTAATTTTAGTCCTTAATGACAATCGAAATCCTAAGATGATTATCTAGAAATCAATCTCCTCCTAGTTTCACGATAATCTAGACTATATTTCTCAAATCTAAACTAAGAAATCAATCTCTTCTGAGTATCAGTTCCATAATACAAGATCAACTAATAGAGAAACATAAATAAATTGTAAATAAAAGAAGAACCAACAATCAACAAAATTCTCAAATCATAGTACAAACAAAGCTATGTTATGCCCTATCATATAAAATCTAGTTCAACACAGATGAATCCATTACTAATCTTAATCTCTACAAAGAATCTTCAAGAAATCTCCAACTCTAAGCCCTTTTCTCTCTAGAAATTCTTAGTATTTCTCTCTAGTTTTCTCCTCTAGCCTCCTCTCCTTTTGCCCTTTCTATCTCTATGAATTTCAACCTTCAAAATTCTTCAAATGTCATGGCTAATTCGTGGTCGTTCAATCAAAATAACATCATGGGGTCACAACAGTCCAAGGGGAGGTTTTTGATTAATATCTATGGCATGGGAGGTGCGGCCACCAAACATTACTTGTGCGGCCGCACAATGGCAATGTATTAGGGGTGGCACGGCCACACATTGCTTTTAGGTTTTCGGTGGAGGCTTTGTCCTCATTCATCTATTAAGCAGCTATACGACTTCTTTGCATAGCCGCGCAAACTCCTCTAGTTTTCAAGGTACACTAGACTTCAGAATTCTCCCATCTTTGTGCCATAAATTTTATTAAGTGTTGTTTTCATATTTTTCTACACTGAAACACAGAAACATAATTAAACTAACAAAAATACTTGAGAACTCATAATTATTTCAGCTTAAAAATACTTGATTTATGAGTAAAATATTCAAGCATCAGTCATCTATATATACCTCTATTGTCTAAATAATTTGCTTTGAAAACTTCACATTGACAAGAAGCTAGTAAGTTTTTCCTGTGTTGATGGGTTTAAATGGAATCTTCTAGTAGCAATACAGCCCTCGATATTTAATGAATGAGCAATGTCCTTCATAAAGCTTGTATATAGGGATCTAGTTGTAGCTAGAGTTTGCATCTATAAAGCTTAGCAATTCGTGTCCCGATATCACATCTAAAGTTGGTCAATTCAAGGCAGTGAAAAATTATCATTCGAGCATGCCTTATTAAGATCTATGAAATCTATACGAGTCTTCAACTTCCCATTTTGTTTTTTTTTTTTTTACCAAAACTAGATTAGTAAGCCGGTTCTGATAAAATGATTCTTGAACAAGACTAATTTCGAGTAGCTTCCCAACCTTTTCTTTTAATGTGACGTAGAATTCCAGATCTACCGCTCACCTCTTTTGTCACATTGTATTCTTTATCATATAAATGTTGAGCCAATGACGACTAATATTCGAATCAACTCCCACCATATCTGAATCTTGCCATGCGAAGACATCCAAGTTTATTTTCAAGAATGCGATAAATTCTGCACGTATAAGCTCTTAAAGCTTTGCTCTGATTTTTAATAGTTTGTGGACTCTTGCTCACTGATTGGCAAATCATTCAAATCCTTGATGGGTTTAGTCTTAACCTCTTAATCTATGTCTTGTGGATCAAGGTCCTCGATTAACGCTCAACTCATGCTTCTTTTTGATGCTAGACCATCATGTAGCTAGCTTCAAGGAGTTGGTATAGCATGATTGTACATCATATTGGTCCCCTTGCACTTCGCGTACTTTTCATTGAGTTAGAAATGCCACAGTGAGATGGTATATGGATGTGACTGCTCGCATTTCCCTCAAGGTTGGTCATCTGAAAACAGCATTGAAATTAGTTAGACAATCTATCATTAGAAACTAAGTCATTACTATTGAAACTCTAGGTAAGTTCTAACATTCACCATGAGCACGATTATTTCCCTTGGTATTATGCTATCTCTTGTGAAACCATAGAGTATGGTGACTGCGAGCTTCAGATCGTTGTCATTTAATTCCATCTTTTGCACGCATCATAATATAAAATATCAGCAGCACTTCCCTTATCCACTAACACCTGCCAAAATTGCATGCTATAACAATTGATTTTAATAACAAATGTGTCATTATGCAGGTAATGTATCTTTCTTACATCTTGCTCTATAAAAGTTATATCCATATCTGGCACCATACGAAGCTTCAGGGGATGCTACTGGAGATGAATCATGCTAGTTAATGGCTACTGATGAGCTTCTCACACATATCTGTCCTGCACTATTCTCGAATCTCCTCCAACATGTGGACCACTGAAAATTGTTTAGTCCACTCATTGATTATTAGGAGGTCACTATTACTTCTCTTCTCTAGCACCACCATCCTACATTCTATCATTATACTGTCAAAGTCGTCATTCTCTAATCAGCCTCTCGATCTCGTATTTCAGAGCATAATTATTATTAGTATGATGTCTGATATCACTGTGATACCAATAAAACCTATTTGGATCGTGCTTTGCTTTTTCTCATTTTATCAGTTATGGCCTCCAAAATTGCTCCTGCTGATTGGTAACTGCATAGATGTGATTGATAGGTGCGTTCAACTTAGTATAGTTGTTGAATTATAATGCAGCTCTTAGAATCTCTTGTTTCTTCAACTTAAGCTGCGTTTCGGATTGTTGCTCATTCGTCCTCTTCATAGATTTCTTGTTATTGTTACTTTCTCCAGTCATCACATCTTAGATGGCATTATTATTATTATTTTTAATTTTATGAAGATTCTTTTGAGAAAATTCAATCCTAAAATTAGACCAATCCTGTAGTAGAAATCTTTGAGAGATTTGTGGTGTCATTCTAGCAATTTCTCTCAAAGTTAAGTCTCAGGTCACGCTCAAGCCATCATTAAAATTAGGAGACTATTGTTTGGCTTATAACTGACCTTCACCAACTCTGAAGTGAAACAGTTCAAATATGATCATAGGCTTTTTTCCGAACCTTATCCAATAATTGATAGATTGATTAGTAGAATAGTAAAATTCTTTGTAGCCTAGAACTGCCTTGAGAATGCTATATAAAGTTATTGACAAGACGAGATCAAATTGGCTTGAAGTCCTCTGAACTTCTTTGCAACTCTAGTAAGAGTTATAGTAAAACACCTACAATATTTCAAATCATAAACTTGATAAAGTTCCATCATATTGCTGAAGTAATCCATATGATCTTGAGGATCAGTCTTTCTATCGAAAGTATTTATCATTGGAAGTTTGAATCCAATAGGAAGAGCAACAGTTCGAATATCTTCATTAAAAGGCGATTGACGATATCCAATGGTGTGCTCATCATCCTATCCATCAAATGTGTCTAATGTAATCCTAAGATTATGAACATCGATATTTGGAGAAAGTTGAGCATTATTACCTCTTGCTAGTGGCAAAGGCAATTTTTAATTATTATTATCGCAACGTGAGCTAGGATGATTTGATCCTGATTGTTATGGTCATCATGATGTGTTGTTCCAAATGTTGTCTCAAATCAACAGACTCCATTCTTGGCTCTCTACTAATTTTTTCGAAGACACCTTTTGAATGATGACTAAGCTCATTGTTCTATTAGTCACGATTTGATGGAGTTCTTTGAGAGGTTTGCGCTCGACCAATCTTCATACTTGAATTTCCCATGTGAGACTACTATAGCAAATTAGTGGCATTGCCTTCCCCTTCATGCTACGATCCAAACGTCGCTCCTTTTAGACTCTAGTTTGATCACAATCTCCTACTTTTCAGATATGAATTCTTTTTTCTAGTTATTGAGCAGGTCGATCTCTTGGACACTCCCATTGTGGTTGAGTTACCATTTGTCCCTCTATAATTCACCTCAAAGAATCATTAATCTGTATATGATTTGCTAAATATTTGCAAGGGTGTCCTCCATTCGGTCTTGCCTCTAAAGAATATTTTACTCTAGTATGATCTCAACAGGTTGACTTTGGGTAGGATCAAACTGAGCAACAGTGTTTCGAGATTAGTTTTGGCTAACTTCAGCAATGTTTTGTCAAGTAGTATTCCTCGTATTTTCCATCCTTCAGAGAATTGAATTGACACAAACTTTTGTTAGAATAGCCCTCCTTTTAGTGTCAAATATTGATGGAGGTTTATTCAATAATGAATTTCATAAATTAAGGGATATGACTTGTATATGAAGCAGTCCAAAAAATAAAGTAAATAGAAAGACAAGAGTTTTATACTAGTTCAGACTCAAGAAAGATGAGTCTTCATCTACTGGTCTTCACTCTGGAGAATTACAAGAGCTCTCTAGGTGAGAGAAAAGAGAAAATTGCTGGTATTTATTGGAATAAATTTCCGGAAAATATTTTCATAAAATCATTTTCAAGAACACCATAGTTTTGTAAAATCAAGAAACACAATGAAATTAGTTGCTTAAAATTTTTCTTTTTACAAAACGTTTCGGATCGTGATCTAACATAAATTAACTCTTGATCTAGACAAGAACAATACCCGAATTCGCTCCACAATCTTCTCATCTTCCCGTCTATTCTTGAAAGCGATTTGATTGATCCAGTGGGTGGTCACCTTCTTGATTCCCAACAAAGACATCTGCAGATAAACAAGAAGATAATCTCCTCGAACCAATTTCTCCGAGATTGCCAAAACTCCAAGGACAGTGAATCCCTAGTGGTGGCCGATTTCTCTGCTCTCTCTCTCTCTATTATGCATATGATACTCTCTTCTCAAGAGGGTATTTCACGTGTAACGTTGTCTTGTACAGTTAGATAACTTTTCTCCTAACTATAGAGAGGTTAGTCAACCCTAATGGGCTTATTGGGCTCAACTGATCATCAAATTACTATTGGGCTTTAATTTGAGCTAGACAGGGGACCAGATGGATCCATAAAGCCCAAGCTCCAATAGACCATATACCCACTATCATAATTAACTCTTAATTATTATTAGGCCTTGTCCATTAATATTGGGGTATACCACTATAGGCCCAATATTGAACTCTTGGACTAAATGTAATTTATTTTTCTGTGAAGCTTATTAACAATTAATTAGCTTGATCCATTTAACATATACTATACCTATAGACATATCCCCAATGCAATGCCATACTAGTAGGGTGAAATTACCGTATTACCCCTCTAGTACATATTTACCTTTGAGTTGCCATTTTTGATCTAATGGATAATAGTTGACTATGGTATTTGTATCTGCTTATACCAACACAGTCAAATTTATATAGTGAATACCAGAGCTCTAGTTTATATGATCCAAATACTTGAAAAAACTCAAAGTGACATCATATGCATGGTGTCCATCATGAAAAACATTCTATACATTTCATATACCTTATCTTCCAAGATATCGGAGTTTGAACCATAAATCGGAACTAGTCATTTAGTAACTCAGAAAGACAAAATACATGAAAGTAAGTTCGTTAATCACTAGGATTAAGGTCTTCTACAATAGTGCTAGATTAGTAAAATTAGAAATTTGAGTTACGGTACTTAATCTCAAATTCTAATTCACTTGGTTCTGTTCGATGCTGTTATAACTTTCTTGTAACACACTAGTGTTTCTATCCAAAGACTCACTTCGATAATTAGAGACTTCATTAATTAAATAGATAACACTACATTCTATGGCATAGTAAAGTATTCCATCTTCAATATGCAGAATGCGAATAATTTAATTTAGACATAATGAAATAAAGAATATAATGTCTCCCACATATGAACTCATCATACGAATAATTCTTTATTACTCGTTTCATGTCTTGGAATCTTTTAGATGTTTGCATAAGATAAACATATACATCACATGTATATCTATGGGACATAAATGAAATAGAAATTTAAAACATGGAATTTATTAATAACAAATGGATACTAAATAATCCAATAAATATTGTTTATAATATCTAAATAATAAACTACTTTATAGGACATTATTCTAACAAAAATTACATAGTGACTGTATAGTAGAGTGATTATGGGATGATAAATAATAAGACTAAGTCCCCTTTTTATAGATAAGGATGACCCACTGTTTTCTAATTTTGAGAATGGGAAATTATACAATAAAAATATAATTTCAGATAACAATACAAAATTAAGCAATAACTAATAGATGAGTTGCTTAATCTCTACGTAAAAGCTTGTTTCCTCTTTTATTAGTTGCTCACTTTCATGAAGCTCTAAAGTAGTTTCCTTTTTATTGTGTTTATTATTCGAGACATGTTACATATTTTTTTAAATGATGATATACGATCTAACACCTTTACTCTTAATTGAATATTGACTTTCCTTATCTTGGTATTGATCTCCGAGATATGCAACATAAATTGTAGGTAAAAAAAAAAAGAAAAAAACCTAAAGATGACTCACATGATCATAGAAGTAGTACTAGAAATGAAAGAGAATGAAGGCTTTTAAAATAAGATGAAATTGAGAGAGCTAGTCGTTCTTAATTTAGGGAGAAACTGTAACACCCCTTAGTTTAACTATATTGTTATATACAGTCAAACTATAAAGTATTATTCTTTGTTCTACATATCTTTTGTTTTGATAAAAAGGTGGGCAATTTTAGACTTTCTAAAACCTTTAAACAAAAGCAACAACATGATATTTCTTGTTCAAAGTGTCTTTACAAAATGTACAATCAAAATAAGTTTTGCCATCAGTAGTAGTATTTACATTACACCAAAATATCTCAAAACAAAAATTTCACCCACAAGTCAAGCTCATCTACATCTATATGATCATGGCGACAAAAGACAAGCCAGGCAACCAGCTAGTTAATACCAAAATGTGCCTCCTCATCTGCATCACAAGACTAAAATGAGCTAAAGCTTAGTAAGTAAAAACTACGCATGCTTAAGAATGCTTTAAAAGCTCATAAATTTCCCTTTGTACCCTTTTCTTTCTTAAACATTTGAGTCCATGTATTTTCCTTAAAAATTATTCTTAGTTGGGCCCCTTAGCACATTGCTTGTCTCGTAAGTCGATGGGTCGTGATAACATTGGGCAGAAACTCTGGCCAAGAGTAAAAATAAGGTGCGACCATTGTGTGAGGTTTTTGAAAACTCCTTCCCTCATCGAAAGAGCATCCCATACCATGCTAATATTGTCCCGCTTCAATGAGACACATCATAAGATCCACAAATCCCGCTTTAATGGGAGAGTCTGCATCAACACACTTACCTATCTAGCTCCGACAGACTAGCAATTGCTGTTAAAACTTATCTTATAAAATTGGTACAATGGTACTCACTTTCAAATACTCTTATAATAAAATTCTCCATTTGCATGCAAGACATGCTATGCACATGATATTTCATAACTTTCAGAAATAAGTAAGTTTCACATAATTACATCTTCCATAAAGTTCTTGTGACGCAGTTGTAAGTCTTTAGTCATCTCATATCCTGAATAAGAATTGATAGTAAAAAGAGTCAATATCTTTTAGAGACTGGTGTGCTAATCACTTGTCATAAATTACTATTATTCAAGATGCATATTTTACAAAAAGAGTGCATTAAGATACTTGACAAGGCCGAAATAACAACTTTCCCTAAATTAGGAAACTTTATCTTAAAATGACTCGGAAGTATATAAATCTCTTAAGATACTTGGCAGTCAATAACTAGCATTGAAAAACTATTCAAAAGTATTAAAATATGAATGCTAGTTCATTAGCATAAAATCATCCAAAATGACACATAATTTTGTAAAAACTAGTCCATTTGCTCCAAAATGGTGCCATTTCATTTTAAAAACATTTGGACAGCACCTCCCCTATTTTTAGGACATTCCCACATGATTAAAATAATGGTTTTAAACCTGCAATAATAATTAACAATCCAATTCCCACATATACACATCAAAGAGGATCAGACTACAAGTGGTTCATTTCAGAACCAACTTAAGGCCAGAGATTTGCACCAGACTGGAGCTGTTTCCAATTACTACTTTTATCGAGGCTTATGGTATAGCTCAGAGAATTGAAGCTACACTGATGGGTGATAGAGGAACTACTGGTGGATATAAGGGAAAAGGTACAGACCGAAAAAAAAAGGGTCGATGACAAGGACAGGGTTCACAAAGCAGTGGACGCAATGACAGTTTTGTTTCAACAGGAAGTGGGCGTTTTACTCCGTATTCCTGAAGAAATTGCCCCCAGCTTTTGCAGACTCCTTCACCGACCATCGGAGGACCACAAGGGAGTCTAGCAACTTCGATGCCCATCCATAGTCAGCAAACTCGGCTTGCTCATTTTCAGAGCTCAGCTCTGACTTTTAACTCTCTTGTTCAGCACCAATATCGTCTTCAGGGTTCTAGCTTCACCGCAGGACGCCAGACACCTCAGGCATTTGGAACACAAGGAGGTTATGGACAGTCCTATAGTAATACTCCTGGATCTAGCAGTGGTCATCCAGGCAGAGGCAGAGGAAATAAAGGAAAGGGGAAAGCTCAAACCTATGCAGTCACCAGGACAGAGGGATATGATCAGCCTGGATCTAGAGTGATTGATGGAATGATCTTACTTTATCACTCTTGGGCTCACGAATTATTTGATATCGGTGCATCACATTCCTTTATATCTGTGACGTTTGCTAACATGTTAGGTTTAAAATTTGAAATCATTGATCCTGCTTTGAATCTTGATACTCCTTTGGGAAATGTCAATAGTGTGTCTATTATATGCAACTCTTGTTCTATCATCATTGATGGATTGTGATACCTATGAATCAATTTGATGTGATTCTTGGTATGGACTGTTATTCAAATATAGAGCAATAATGGATTGTCATAGAAGAAAGATGACGCTTCATACTGAAGATGGTTATTCAGTTGTGTATCAAGCTGGTTTAAATCCAATAAGCCTCAGTCCTCTCCTAAGAGCAAGTATTGGTGGGAGAAAGAAATGGGAATGTTATGGAAGTCTATTCACCATTGATAGGGAGATAGGAACTGTGAATAAATACCCATGGATATCAGTAGTTAGTGAATTTCCTGATGTCTTTCCAGAGGATTTACCTGGATTACCACCGGACAGAGAGATCGAATTCTGTATCGACTTATTTTCTGGAACTCAACCAGTTTCTATTCCTGCTTATCAAATGGCCCCTGTAGAGACGACTGAATTAAGGGAACAACTAGATGACCTATCGTCAGAGGGTTTCATCAGGAGTAGTACCTCACCTTGGGGTGCTCCAGTTCTCTTTGTCAAGAATGCTGATAGTACACTCAGACTTTGTGACGACTATAGAAATCTAAACCAGCTTACGATAAAGAACAAATATCCTTTGCCAAGAATTGACGAGTTGTTTGACCAACTCGGTGGATCCAAATTCTTTTCAAAGATAGATTTGAGATCTGGGTATCACCAACTGAAGATTCGTAAAGAAGAAATACCGAAAACTGCATTCAGGACTCGATATGGTCATTTTGAGTTTTTGGTTATGCCTTTCGAAATGATGAATGTACCTGCAACGTTTATGGACCTTATGAACAGAATATTCAGTCCTTATTTGGATAGATTTATGGTTGTGTTTATTGACGACATTTTGATTTATTCCAAAGCTCGGGAAGAACATGCTGAATATTTAAGGATCGTGCTTTAGACTTTGAGAGATCATCAGTTATATACCAAGAGATCGAAATGTGATTTCTGGATGACAGAAGTTAAATCCTTGGGCCATGTGATTTCTCAAAATGGTATCTCAGTTGACCTGTCTAAGTTAGAGTCTATTCTTGGATGGGAAAGACCGAGAAATGCTTCTGAGGTGCAGAGTTTCCTTGGTTTAGCTAGTTATTATCGTTGTTTTGTAGAAAACTTCTCGAGTATTACTTTGCCTTTAACCAAGTTAATGAGGAAAGATGTCAACTTTTCTTGGAATGACGAGTGTTAGACATCATTCATAAAATTGAAGGAAAAACTGACAACTGCACCTATTCTGATTGTCCTTGATAGTAATGAATCATATATGGTGTACACTGACGCTTCTGGTTTGGGATTGGGATGTATTTTAATACAAAATGGTCGGGTTGTAGCATATGCTTCCCATCAATTGAAATCTCATGAAAAGAACTATCCTGTTCAGGATCTAGATTGGCGGTTGTAATATTTGATCTCAAGATCTGGAGATGTTACTTATATGGTGTTAAGTTTGATATTTACTCCAATCACAAGAGTTTGAAATATCTCTTCAGTCAACGAGACTTGAATTTGAGACAGAGAAGATGGATTGAATATATAGAGGATTATAATTTCAATCTTCAGTATCATCCCGGAAAGGCAAATGTGGTAGTAGATGCCTTGAGTCATAAATCTCATGGTATATTTTCTTCATTGATACTTGAAGAGTGGAAAAATTCAGTCACTATTGGTGATTATAATTTGGAGTATTCCGAGAGAAACAATATTGCTTGTGTTAGCAATATAGTGGCTACTCCTTCACTTCTTCAGATAGCTCAACAAAGTCAATGGCAAGATTAAGAATTAAAGAAAATCTGGAGCCAACTTTATAATGGTGAACAACTAGATAGTTGGAGTACTAATAGAGAAGGATTTGTACTATTTAATGGAAAGTTAGCTATAGCTAATAATCCACACCTTCGAGAGACTATTTTGACTGAAGCTTATAAATTTAAGTTTGCAGTACATCCCGGTAGTACTAAGATGTACCATGATTTAAAGATGTCGAATTGGTGGAAAGGCATGAAATGAGACGTAGCTACTTTTGTGGTTAAGTGTATAACCTTTCAGCAAGTAAAAGCAGAACATCAAAGACCAACTGGATTACTTCAGCCATTGCCTATTCCAGAGTAAAAATGGGATAAGATCACTATGGATTTTGTAACTGGATTGTCGAGAACTCAAAGAAAAAATGATGCAATTTGGGTAATTGTTGACTGAACGACTAAAGCTGCTCATTTTATACCGATTCGAATTGACTTTTCTATCAACAGACTTAGTCTCTTTATGTGGATCACATTGTTCATTTACATGGAGTGCCTTCCAGCATAGTTTCTGATAGAGATCCAAGATTTACATCTAAGTTCTAGAGAGCTTTACAGAAAGCTTTAGGAACAGAACTAAATCTTAGTACAACTCATCACCCATGGACAAATGGCCAATCTGAGAGAACAATTGAGATTCTAGAGGATATGCTTCGCTCATGTATACTGGACTTTGGTGGAAGCTGGGATAATCATTTGTCATTAGTGGAGTTTGCATACAACAATAGCTACCAAACTAGTTTGGATATGGCTCCATATGAGGTATTATATAATAGACCATGTAGGTCACCTTTGTGTTGGGCTGACGTAGAGGAGTGAGTTACTCTTAGGTCAGAATTGATACAAGAAACTACTTATAAGATCAACATGATAAGAGAAAGACTTAAGATTGTTCTGAGTCGTCAAAAGAGTTATGCAAATCCCTTGAGACGAGAAGTAGAGTTTGACGTTGGTGACAAAGTATTTCTAAAGTTCCGGATATTACCATGAGTCAGTTACCGTGGACAAGGGATCCTCAGAGATGGATTTGGTTATTGTCTCCAACCTCTGGACAGCCATTGACATCTCCAACAACAGATTTGATGGAGAACTTCCCAACTCAATAGCTAATCTCCAAGCACTAATTGTTCTTAACTTGTCCTGAAACAGTTTCACCGGCCCCATACCTTCATCTTTTGGAAACCTCACTCAGCTCAAGTCTTTAGATCTTTCCAACAGCAAAATCTAAGGCGAAATCCCTCCACAGTTTACAAGCCTCACATTTCTTGAGTATTTAAATCTATCTCAAAACAATCTTATGGGATCAATACCGCAGGGTGGACAAATAGGAACGTTCCCAAGTTCTTCTTTTGAAGGAAATTCAGGGTAATGTGGCTTTCCGATATCAAGGATGTGTGAA
The DNA here is from genome assembly GCA_002914805.1 of Parasponia andersonii. NCBI lineage: Eukaryota > Viridiplantae > Streptophyta > Magnoliopsida > Rosales > Cannabaceae > Trema > Trema andersonii. Next base: position 182,053 of record JXTB01000070.1, read on the forward strand.
AATGAGGAGCCGCCAACTTCGAGCAATATTTTGGACACGAAATCTGAGTCACGTTTTGACATTACTTGGCAACAAATGTTGATAGGATATGCATGTGGAGCAGCAATTGGAGTAGCCATTGGGTATGTTATGACACCTAATTGGTTTTGAGAATCTATTTAGGGTCTGAATAAGTGGCCAAATCAGATCTTCTCGCAGTGTCAGTTGAGTTGATCGTTTGGCGATCGACATGGGAAGTCTTCCTAATTTGTGTCCATTACACTGGTATAATTGCAAAAATTATCTGCTCCTTTTTGTTCCAAAAAGTATTAATAAGTATACGTCCGGTTATTTATGTCATGTTTTTAGCTTGGAAGATGTGAATGTTTTACTTAATACTGTATAGATTTTCTTGATTTCTTGCCTTACATGTAATTTGAATTTCATGTTACTAAGTTGTTGATTATAATAATGTCTTTTTAAATAATTTTTCTAATTTTCTGCCTTTTCAAATTTTTGGGTATCTATACTTCAGTTTTTTTTTAACATTTTCTCATTCAATGGCATTTGGCGAAGTGACTAATATTACAACGAGAAATGCTAAATACTTAATTATGTTATACTTTACGTAACTAATTTTAAAATAAGAAATATTAAATGGATTTTTTAAAACAGAAATTCTTCCACTAAAATTTAAGCTCACATATATAAATACAAGGAATAAATAATTCTTCAAAATTAACAACTTATGGGCATCGATGCAAGTATTGAAAAACGATAAAAATTCAAAACTAAATGCTTTCGGATCGGAAGAGGACTAAATCTAATAGGACCTTAAGATATGACTTCCCTTATGAAAGACAAAAGGATGATTTTCAAATTTACCTTTTGATTGACGGGTTTCGCATCAATGTATACTCCTATAATTTTCGAATTATAATATTATGCAGTATCTACTTTTAACTCCTTAATAAAAAATCGTTGACCTCGTTGAGTTAAAGAGAGATTTGAGAGAGATCTCATGTAGGAGAAGAGAGATCAAGGATTGATGGAAAGAAACACAAAGGAGAGAGTCCACACGGTTGAATGTACCGAGACTTTTGTGGAATACGTAACATCGAGAAAATTATGTCGAGACTAGTCAATCTTAGGATTTCGTAGGTCAATACTGTTGAACATGACAAGCAAGACCTATTCGATTTAAAGAAAGTTGGTCAACTGTTTTACTATTTTAGGGAACAGAAGTTCTTTATTACAGGAAATTAGAATCAATCAATACCAGTTCATCACGAGAAACAAAAAGGTGTTTCACGCAAATGTTGGGTGTCTATTTTTGACGGTCGGTATAAAAAGAAACGTGTTTTACTTTACTTTTCAGTTTATTCTTTTCTTTACTGTCAGTGTCAACTAATTTGATACTGTCCATCATGTAGATTGGAGAGTGTTGTGCAACCTATAGGTCCATACTAAAAAGAAAAAGTTAGCAATGGACACGTCAAGTCTATTTCTGCTTAAAGTATAATTTCTTCCGAATGAGTTAAGTGTGACCAGTATAAAAAGAAAATTAAATCAAGTTTCATCAAGTGAGTAATCTACAAAGAAAAGGGAAACAAATTTCTGAATGTAGATCGATCAATCATTCCATTTAAGTTATTACCCAATTATATTATTACTCGAATTGAATTTTCTGATTACATACTTATCCGTTTTCATAATTGGGAAACACTGAGCCACCCTCACCTATATAAAGGGAGCTCAATGTTGTTATGAAAAATTTCTAGACTACACTCTGTATTGATCTCTCTCTGGACTCTCACCTTGAGATTTAACGAAACTCTTGTAATTCTCTAGAAAATAGTGAAAAATAATAGATGTAGGCTTATCTTTTTTGGGGCTGAACCACTATAAAATTCTTGCCTCTTTATTTGCTTTGATTTTATCAACCCTTTTCACAGATAAGCCACATCTTACAATTTCCTAAATTCATTGTTGACAAAACCTCCGTCAACAATTGACGCTAGAAGGAGGGTTATTCTAACAAAAAGTTTGTCAATTTCACTTCTTTAACAATGTCAAACATCAGAAACACTATCAAAAACACTGGAACTAACCAAAACTATCCGTAAAGCACTACTGCTGCACAGGTAGATCCTGCTCAGGATCAACCTATCATGACCGCACCAGAAAATATTGTCCAGAGGTAGGATCGCATGGAGGAGGCACTGGTGAACCTTTAGCAAATAACTAATAAGATTAATGAATCTCTACGACGACTTGCTGAGGGACAGATCGTGACTCTACCATAGCACAGACGTCCCAGAGAACCTCCTGCTCAACTACCTGAGAGAGAAATTCAGATCCTAGAGACAGGCAATCGCGACCAGCACAAAGCCCAACAGGAGCATTATGGAGATCGCACCTCCAAGGGAAAAGGCAGATCGTGATCGTGGATAATCTTCTCGTAGAGAAATCGTCAATCATAATTGTCTAAATAACGAGCAAAAACGTTAATCGAGGAGCATTTTTGAAAGGATTAGTAGGGAGTCGAGACAGAATCCTACAGACCTGAGACAACACCTAAAACAGCGACATAGTCATGAGCGATCCACATCAGATCATAACGACCAAAGACGATCTCATCAGATTATTTCATTGGAATCCTCACAAAGGTCGCAGCAGACCCTGCTTGACCAACCTACCTCATATCATGATAACGACCAAAGGCCACCCTTGCCACCCTTGCCACCAGTCAGAGATAATGCACTCCCTCCGAGCGTCGATGTTCATAATTTAAGGATCGCATTAGATGCAGTTGCTGGCTGGGACGATGAGCTCGCTGATGGGTATCGTCAATCGCCATTCAGCGAGGAATTTCGAGCTGCTGCCTTACTTGTTAGATTCAAACTTCCCACCATAAACACTTTTGATGGGAAAACTAATGGAACTCCATCATGTCGATGATCTCGCACGTTGTTGATGTTTTACTGTAACTCTCACAGAAGCAGCGAAGAAGTGGTTCCTAGGACTCAAGTCTGGTTCAATCTCGTCCTGGCAACAACTTCAGACTGCGTTCTTGAGGTAATTCTAGGCTGCGAAGAATTTTACTGTTCCACTTGTCAGTCAGTCTACTATTCAGTAAGGTCCAGGGGAAACTCTATGATCTTACCTCAACCGCTTTACTTTAGAGTTGGCAGAGGTTAACAACCCACCTGAAGGGGGAGTTTTAACTCTAATGATGGCTGGGGTACGACCAGAGACTAAACTCTGAGAAGAGTTACTTGAGCGAGAATGCAGCACCTATGAAGACTTCTATCGAAGAGTTTGTCGGCATCTGAGAGTAGAATCTTCACGCGAGAATCCTCATAAGAAGAAGAAGGAAGAAGGAAAAGATGCTGCTAAAGATGCGACCATGACCAACAACAATACTAACAAGAAGTCAAGCAAAAGAAGTAACGAACAATCAACTGAGAAGCAGCCCAAACAGAAAAAGCAGGAGAATTCAAGAGCTCTCATGAGATTCAACAACCATACTGAACTGAACACATCCATAGATCATATCTATGCGGTCACAAACCAGCAGGAGCGATATCATCAACCGGAACCAATGAAATGGGATAGAGCGAGGCATGATCCCAACAAGTTCTGCTGGTATCATAATGACATTAGATACGATACCAACAACTGCTATGCCTTCAAGGATGAAATTAAAAGATTAATTAAAGAAGGGCGGTTGCGGCAGTACACCAAGCAGAACAATGAAAGGCGAGAAGAAATCCAACAGCGACCTCCAGAAATTCAACGCGAAGTGCGAACTATTTTTGGAGGACCGCATATTAGTGGAGATTCAAAGAGGGCATAAGATATGTATGCATGAGAAGCTCAACAGCAGCCGTTGACCAATGTCATACACCATGAGCAGTGACCACGAAAGTTTCAATGGGAACCGGATATGGATATTACCTTCACAGAATAGGATGCGAAGGAGGTCCATTACCCACATAATGATGCATTGGTCATAAAGATCAACTATGGAAACACGCAGTTATGGCGAGTATTGATCGATAATGGAAGTGCTGTCGACATCCTGTACTATGATGCTTTCAAGAAGATGGGGTTGAGTGAAAGTGACCTAAAGCCCGCTGTCACTCCACTTTACGGATTCACTGGTAACAGCATAATGCCTAGGGGCATATTTGAGTTAATTATAAACATTGGAACTTATCCTAGGGTTTCAACGGTAATGACCCAATTCTTGGTTGTAGATTGCCCCTCTGTACTCAATGCTGTACTAGGAAGACCAACACTGAGGGAACTTTGAGCAATTACTTCAATCTATCACATTATGTGAGGCAACCAATATGACGCGTGAACTTGTTATAATAATTCTTTAAAGCTCGCAGCAAAAGATGTGACACCTCACATAATGATGGTCTATCTACGAGGTGAAGCATCAAGTGAAGTGTCAGGTGAAGCGTCAAGTGAAGCGTCAGGTAAAGCGTCAAGCGAAATATCAATCGAAGACCTCGACCCTCGAGAAATCACTGGAGAGTTCAAGACTAGACCCATTGAAGACTTGGAGGATTTGTAGATTGACAGGACTTCGAAGGTTTTAAAAATCGGAGTGAAGCTTTAAGAACCCATGCGAGCTTCATTGGTTGCTTTTCTGAAATCAAACTTGGATATCTTCGCATGGCGACATTCAGACATGGTGGGGATCGATGCGAATATCATATGCGATCGCCTTAGCATAGATACAACAAAGAAGCCTGTATGACAAAAAAGAAGAGCCATGAATCCAGAATGCTACATCACATTGAAAGAAAAGGTAGGAAAGTTGGTCGAAATTGGATTCATCAGGGAATCTTTTTATCTGAACTGGCTTGCAAACCTAGTTTGGGTAAAGAAACCCAATGGGAAGTGGAGAACTTGCATCAATTTCACCGACCTCAATAAAGCATGCCCGAAGGACAGTTCTCCACTTCCAAGAATCAACCAGCTTATAGATGCGACCTCGGGGCATGAACTATTAAGTTTTATGGACGTAAATTTTGGATACAATCAAATCCCCATGTATTAGCTAGATGAGGAGCATATCTCATTCATCACTGATCGAGAATTGTACTGTTACAAGAAGAGGCCCTTTGGACTCATCAATGCAGGAGCGACTTATCAGCATCTTGTCAATATGATGTTTGCAAAACAAATCGGCAAGACAATGGAGGTATATGTGGATGACATGTTGGTAAAGTCAAAGAAAGCTAAAGATCATATCAAGCACTTTGATGAGATGTTCAAAATTCTTCGGAAATAGCAGATGAAGCTGAACCCCCAAAAGTCTGCATTCGGAGTAGGATCTGGAAAATTCCTGGGATTCATGGTCAATCAGGGAGGCATCGAAGCTAACCCTTGGAAGATACAAGAACTAATTGACATGCAATCCCCTCGCAAACCCAAAGATGTGCAGAGCTTGGCGGGAAGAGTGGCTGTACTGAGTCGATTTATATCCAGGTCAACTGATAAATGTCAACCGTTCTACGAAGTATTGAAGGGTTCGAAGAGGTTCAAGTGGACGGAAGAATGTGAGCAGGCATTCCAAGAATTAAAAACTCACTTGGGTTCTTCTCTACACTTGTTGAAGCCAAACCTAGGGGAAGAGTTATACTTGTATCTCACTATTTCCAAATATGCGACGAGTGTTGCGTTAATTCGAGAAGAAGAAAATATACAGCGACCTATATATTACGTAAGTAAAACATTACTTGATGCCAAAACAAGATATCCAGAGATGGAAAAGTTAGCATTATCACTCATCGTCACATCCAAGAAGCTTCGACCTTATTTTCATATGCACTCCATCAAAATTTTCATGAATTTTCTATTAAAACAAGTTTTGCAAAAACCTGAGGCTTCTGGACGACTACTTAAATGGGCCGTTGAGTTGAGTCAATTTGACATCAATTTTCAACCTCGCACTGCAATTAAAGGTCAAGCTCTTGCAGATTTTATTTCAGAGTTCACATATGATGTCGATCTTCTCACAGAAGTGATCGAAAAACATGCTATAGATTTATCAAGATTGTGGAAACTTTACGTCGATGGATCGTCAAACGAGAATGGAGCCGGTGCGGGCCTAGTCCTAATCAGTCCTGAAGGGCATAATATTCATTGTGCACTTCGCTTCAAATTTTCAGTGTCGAATAATGAGGCAGAATATGAAGCACTGATAGCTAGACTAAAGCTTGCACAAGAAATGAAGGTCAAGATGATTGAGGTATACAGTGATTCCCAGTTGGTCGTTTGTCAAGTGATCGGCGATTATCAAGCAAGAGGAGGAAGAATGATGACCTATTTACAGGAGGTACAATGACTATTCTCGACATTTACTACTTATAGCATTCAACTTCTTCCTCGCATTAAAAATACTTGGGCAGATGCTCTAGCTAAGCTCGCCTCAATGAAAGATACAGAATTATTAAAGGTGGTTCCTGTCGAATATCTTGCAAAATAAAGTATCGATGTAGAACTCCAAGTGACCATGCCGGTTGACGAAAGACCATCGTGGATGGATCCTATAATGAAGTATCTACAAAATGGTGATCTTCCCGAAAGCAAAGACGATGCAAAGCGACTTTGCATGAAGGCGGCCCGCTATATCATCTATGATGGGAAGCTTTATCGAAGAAGTTTTAGCTCGCCATTATTATTATGTGTTGATGAAGAAAAAGCATACTACATTATGAGGGAAATTCAAGAAGGAATTGCTAGTAATTTTGAAAACAAATTTCTAAAAATTATTTAACTGAAAACGATTTTCACAGTTTTGTAAACAAATCAAAAATGCAGCGGAATAGGTATTATAATATTTTCTTGAAATTTTAAAAAACAAAAACGAAGGATCATTGATCTAACATAAATCAATTCATAGGTCTTGGTTTAGATAAAACCTGGAAATACTTCACAACCATTGAGCCTCCCCATCTATTTTCTCGAGCTCGTTGAATGATCCGGTGTGTGGGCACCAACTTGATTCCCAATGAGAGATGAGCGAATGATCCGGAAGACGATCTTCTTTCTCCTTGAGTGCACATCTACAACCATGGGTATCTCTCCCTTAGCGGCCATAAATGAACACGGGACTTCTCCCACGGCGACTCGTCTCTCCTACTCTCTCTTTTTCTCTCTATCACACGAAATCTATACTCAATGGACTATTGTAGGTATGTAGAACACATTAGAGAGGCTTAGGAGAACTTTTCTCTTTAGTATTTAAAGAGATGTCAACCCTAATGGACTTATTGGGCTCAACTCACCATTCAATTAGTTATTGGGCTATGTGTGAGCTAGACAGGGGACTTTATGGATCTAAATAGTCTAAGCTCCAATAGGCCAACTAACCATAATTATAATTAACTCTTAATTATGATTAAGCCTTGTCTATTAATATTGGGGCACTCCACTATAGGCCCAATATTGCACTCTTAGACTAAATGTCATATATTTTCTGTGAAGCTAATTAACACTTTAATTAATTTGATCCATTTAGCATATATTATACCTGCAGACATACCCCCGACGCAATACTATACTACTGAGGTAAAATTACCATATTACCCCTCTAGTATATATTTACCTTTGAGTTGCCATTTTTTATCTCGTAGATAATAATTGACTATGGTGTTTGTAATTGCCTATACAAACACAGTCAAATTCACAAAGTGAATACTGGCGCCTTGTTTTTATTATCCAAGTCCTTAAAAAAACTCAAAGTGATATTATGTACATGGTGTCTAAATCATGAAAGGTGTTCTCGTCAATTCACAAATCTTACCTTCCAAGATACCGGACTTTGAACCATATAATCGAAACTAGTATTTTAGTAAGTCAAAAAGATAAAACTCATGAAAGTAAGTCTGACAATCACTAGGATTAAGGTAATCTAGCAATAGTGCTAGATTAGTGAAAGATAGAATATTGAGTTACGACACTTAACCTCAAATTTTATTTTCACTTGGTCCAATTCAATGCACTTATAACTTTCTTATAATGCACTAGTGTTTCTATCCAAAGTCAGAACCCTCGATAATTGGAGACTTCATCAATCCCGCTGAAATAGATAACACTACATTCTATGGAAAAATAAAGTATTCCATCTTTATTTGCAGAATGTGAACTTTTAATTTAGATATAATGAAATAAATAATTTAGTCTCCCATATGTGAACACTTCACACGAACAATTATTTATTACTTATTATTAATCATGGAAACTTTTAGACGTTTGTATAATAAAAAATATAAACATATTATGTATATTATTTAGACATAATATGGAATTTATTAATAACAAATAGATAACACTTAAATCTAATAAACATTGTTTAAAATACCAAATAAAGAAACTGCTTTCTAGGGCATATTCCCAATAAGAATATGTAGAAATCATTCAGGGGGGCAGGAACTTGCGAACAAGGTTCTCAGACAAGGGTATTTTGGCCAACTATGAAGAAGGATACAATGGAATTTGCTAGGAGTTATGACGAACGTCAACAATTTGCAATTGTTCCTAGAATGCCACATGTTCCTCTAACTCCAATGACTAGTCCATGGCCATTTGCAGTATGGGGAATTGATATTATCAGAATGCTTCCATTGGTGTGAGGTGGATTGAAGTATGTAGTGGTCGCAGTCGATTATTTCACCTAGTGGACAGAATTTGAAGCATTGACTACTATACCATATACTATAATTTCTGATAATAGGAAACAATTTGACTGCGATGAATTCCGTAACTTCTGCGACAACTTAGGCATCAAAAAGAGCTTCTCTGCTGTTGTTCATCTACTAGCCAATGGACAGGTCAAAGATATAAACAAGATACTTAAACAGAATCTAAAGAAAAAGCTAGAAGAGCACAAAAAAGCTTGGTCAGAGGTGCTTCCTGAAGTATTATGGGCTTATCGCACCACTCAACGAACCACTACTGGAGAGAGTCCATTCTCTTTAGCTTATGGATACGAAGCAATGGTGCCAGTAGAAATTGGTCCGAGCTCTCTACGACGATTTGCTTATAAGCCAGATCAGAATAATGCACTGATGAGGATTGAGCTCGATCTTTTAGAAGAAAGGCGCAAATAGTGTCAACTTTTGATCGCATCATATCAATAGCGCACTGCTCGATATTATAATTCTAAAGTCAAAAATAGACAATTTGAAGTTGGTGATCTTGTTCTTCGACGAGTTCTACCTAATAATAAAGAGCATGGTGTTGGTGTATTTGGACCTTCTTGGGAAGGACCATTGTTATTAACATCGTCAATCGACTTGCGACATACAAGCTAGCTCGCACTGGTAGACAAAAGATCAAGCATGCTTGGAATGCAGAACAACTTGTCGCTATTATCAATAAAGCTTCATTTATATCTTCATGTATCTTTAATGACCTAGGGGGCATCTTGTCATTCATCATTTCTTCAGCTATTACTTTGATTTTATTTGGTTCATCTTTTATAATTTTATGGTAGTCTTCGAACACCATAAAACTCTGGGGGCAGTGGGATCAGAATGTTATCTCCTACTCACTTCCTAAGGGACTATACAAACGTTCATTTAAAGGGGTTGGAATTTTAGATCGCCGAATTTCTAAAATTTCTTAAAATCTTAGGATTTTCTCCTCACTTCATGCCATAGCATGTCGTATTACGTAATTTCCCTCCTCAAATAACAAAGTAACTAAGCAAAATAAGCAAAATGTTCATTGTTTGATGTGATACATTGTTAAATTTTATTTTGCCATGGAACTTTTGAAATCAGTATTGAGTTCGCATCACTCATACTTGCTGTTTTCTTAAGCGACCTAACCTATCCTAACACTTAAAACCCGTTTTAAGTTAGTTGGATTTGAATCGTAAAAGCGTACCGATCAGTCACCTAGGGATTGACTACTTGGTTAAATTATGCATCTTTTTATTACAATACAATGTGTTTTAATTGTTTTACAGGGATAAACATAAAAAAAAATATATGATGATTATGCAGATGTGCTCACTCCACTGTTTTTAGTTTTTGTTGTAGCTTCGGTTTCCTTCCAGCTCTGGACAAGGTCGACCACATCTTCACTAAGGATGGAAAAGTAAAAATTCAGATGCTTGCAGAAAATATTGTATATTATGGTCGACGAGGTGATGTTACTGGTCTTTTCTTCGAACTCCTTGTCTTCAGTGGCCCTGAACTCTTCTACAGTTGTGCGAGCCACCTCTGCTATCGCCTCCTTAAGAACATCCGGATGCTCGGCGATGGTTTCTCAAGTTCTCTAGTTTTTTCCTCGAACTTCTCCTTTCGAGCTTTTCCTTGGCCAGATCCTCGCGCAGCTGCTGCTTCTCTGACTCGAAGGAATTTCTCTCTTCCTCGTAAATCTTCTTCAAGTCCGCAAATGCTTGGGTCATTTCTTTGAATTTTTCACCCTTCTCCATGCAATCAAGGACTGGGTCATACATCAAAACAGCAGCTGCAGTAGTCTGAAAATATAGCACACATCAATACAAGAAAAGTGCATCGAATAGTGGAAATAGAATATGCTTACATTTGCCAATATCCTTATTGCAGCACTGAAGGCGACCTTGGCTGGTCGTTGCTTCATCCTCTGCCAACCTTCCTTAGAATTGAAACGGTCGATGAAGGCTGTGCTCAAGCTAGCTTCTTTTGGCAGTTGGCGAAGGAGTGCAAAAAGCTCCTCGTTGTTGTCAGCCTAGCTCGGTCTCTCGAAAGAAGTGGCTATATCCTTGGATGGCTCAGGTTAGCTCGTAATTTTAGTAGGTTAAGGAGGAGGCGAGCTTATAAGGACATCCTCGAAGGGGACTTTTTGCTTCTTTGAGGTGTTAACCGTCTCCTTCCCTTTCGTCGAGGAGGGAGGTGTGCTATCTGGTGTCTTAGACTTTGCCATTGACCCCAGTGTTGAAGGTGGTGCTCGCAGTCTGCTGGCAATTGTCATTTCTATACAAATATAATTAGTTAGCATGCGAGGTATGTAATGCAACAAAGAGAAGGAATAATAGAAAAATTACCTTCTTGCTGCTAAAAAATTAGTGGCGATGGAGCTTTTAGTGATAATGGTTCCGGAACAGTAGGAGTGGCAGGTGCTTTTCGTTTCTTAGGTTTAGAAGATGAGGCACCCACTTCCTTTTGTTTCCTCTGGATCTTCTTCGAGCTCAAGGGTTTGGTCGAACGGTTGGTAGAATCTGGAAGAACGGCTCCCTTTGGGAATAGTCCGCAAGTGACTAATTTTTGGTATTCCCAAGCTTCTTTAAGTCAAATTCTTCGATTGCAAGGCCATTTATTTTATACACCCTTGCGAGCTGCTCCTTGGAGAGTCTGAGATGCTCCCTATAATCTACGATAACATACGAATGCAATCAGATTGATATATTTATGTAGAAAGAGCTATAAGCTGAAAGTTACCTACCAAGGTTTTGGAAGAAGCCATTATCCGCGTAGTCAAAGTGAAAAAATGGATTTTTTCACTTTCTCATGTTATTTCGGACTCCATGGAGGGTTTTTATTGCTTGATTCGACCACTTTCTTGCATAGTAGAAGCCGAAGTCTGATGGTTCGACTTCACTGTTGGGAATATGCCCTAGAAAGCAGTTTCTTTCTTTGGCATTTTAACAATGTTTATTGGATTTAAGTGTTATCTATTTGTTATTAACAAATTCCATATTATGTCCCAATAATATACATGTGATGTTTATGTTTTTTATTATGCAAACGTCTAAAAGTTTCCATGACTAATAATGAGTAATAAATAGTTGTTCGTGTGAAGTGTTCACATGTGAGAGACTAAATTATTTATTTCATTATATCTAAATTAAAAATTCACATTTTGCAAATAAAGATGGAATACTTTATTTTGCCATAGAATGTAATGTTATCTATTTCAACGAGATTGATGAAGTCTCCAATCATCGAAGTATCTGTCTTTGGATAGAAACACTAGTGCATTATAAGAAAGTTATAAGTGCATTGAACTGGACCAAGTGAAAATAGAATTTGAGGTTAAGTGTTGTAACTCAATATTTTATCTTTCACTAATCTAGCACTATTGCAAGATTACCTTAATCCTAATGATTGTCAGACTTGCTTTCATGAGTTTTATCTTTTTGACTTTCTAAAGGACTAGTTCTGATTATATGGTTCGAACTCCGGTATCTTGGAAGATAAGATTTGTGAATTGACGAGAACGCCTTTTATGATTTGGACACTATGCAATTAATGTCACTTTGAGTTTTTTAGAGACTTGGATAATTAAAAACAAGGCGCTAGGTATTCACTTTGTGAATTTATTTGTGTTTGTATGGGCAGTTACAAACACCATAGTCAATTATTATCTATTAGATGAAAAATGGCAACTCAAAGGTAAATATGAACTAGAGGGGTAATACGGTAATTTTACCTCACTAGGATGGCATTGCATCGGGGGTATGTCTGCAGTTATAGTATATGCTAAATGGATGAAGTTAATTAAAGTGTTAATTAGCTTCACAGAAAATATATGACATTTAGTCTAAGAGTGCAATATTGGGCTGATAATGGAGTGCCCCAATATTAATGGACATGGCCCAGTCATAATTAAGAGTTAATTATGATTATGGATAGTTGGCCCATTAGACTATTTGGATCCATAAGGTCCCCTGTCTAGCTCACTCATAGCTCAATAACTTATTGAATGATCAGTTGAGCTTAATAAGCCTATTAGGGTTTACATCTCTTTAAATACTTAAGAGAAAGGTTCTCCTAAGCCTCTCTAAGGGTTCTACAAAAGGTTCTCCTAAGCCTCTCTAAGGGTTCTACATGCCACTCATGCACAGTAACTGTGCTTTTTCATGTGACAGAGAGAAAAAGAGAGAGTGGGAGAGATGAGCCGCCACGGGAGATGTCTCGTGTTCGTTTATGGCCGCTAAGGGAGAGCCACCTATGGTTGTAGATGTGCACTCTAGGAGAAGGAAGAATGTCTTCCGGATCACTCATCTCTTGTTGGGAATCAAGCAAGTGCCCATATACCGGATTACTCAACGGGCTCTAGAGAATAGATGGGAAGGCTCAATGGTTATGAAGTGCTTCCAGGTTTTATTTAAACCTAGATCCATGAATTGATTTATGTTAGATCAACGATCCTATGTTTTTCTTTTAAAAAATTTCAAGAAAATTTTAAAATACCTATTCTGCTATATTCTTGATTTGTTTACAAAACTGCGGAAATTGTTTTCGATAAAATTATTTTTTGAAAATTTGTTTTCGAAATCAGAGCAAAGTTTTCAATGATCTAGCATATCTTGTTCATGTTTATTTTCTTAAAGTTTGATGATCTATGATTTCGATAATGATCTCTTTGATTATGCTTAGTCTTACTCATACTTATGAGTATGCTCTACTGTGTATGATGATTGATTGATTTGATGAGTTTAAATGATAATCAATTAGATGTTACTATGAGTTGATGCTCATGTGATTTGTTTTTTATTATGATTCTAGCATGTTCTTGATTTTCAATATTTTTATGTTTTATGTCTTATATTCTTGATAAAACTATACGTAGAAAGTCATTTGATCTTTAATTGTGTCATAGTTTTTGAGAAAAACTATTTGACAATTAAGCTACGGATTTTTTGGATTCGAAAATGCTATGAGATAGCGCACACTGAGAGTCGTGTGTGCCGCTCATATTGCTACGGCGGGGAGACCCACACGACGGCCGCACAGGTGACAACCCCACGCATTTGCCGTGTGGGAGCAACCCCACATGCTGGTCGCGCAAGTGGTACCCCGTGCACTAGCCGCACGGGTGTTGGCCCGCTCCCGTGGCCGCGTGGGTGGCATCCTGTGCGCTAGCCGCACGGGTGTCAACCCGCACGCGTTGCCGCGCAGGCTTCGTCCCACTCCTGTGGTCGCTTCATCCCATGCTCGTAGCTATGCCAATGTCGTGTGTGGCCCATTGGCGTGTGGAATTAATTCCGTACATGACCGCGCGATATCTCCGAGGATCCGTTCTTTATGCCGTACGTGGGTATGACTACACGTCCGCATGCAACGATGTCTCGTACCCATAGCCGTGCCACTTGGTCCCACCTCCGTAGCCGCATGCATGCCATCTCGTACACTTGTCGTTGAAATCTACACGAGCCCGTTGTCACTTGGTACTTGTCCCGAGCGAGGTTGCGTAGCGTTATGCGAGCCCGTCGGCGCTCGGGATAGTCCCGAGCGTGGCCGCATGACATCCCAAGGATCATCCTCGTTGCGGTTTCCCGTTCGAACCTTTAGCTTATTCCAAACTATGCGGTGGCATTCCGATCGGCATTCCGATGCTGTTGACGTCAGATTATCTATTTTAGATAATTTTCTATTTTAAATTTCCTTATTTGTATTTTGAATTAGAGATAATTTAGGAAATTTGAATTCGTTACCTTCTCTAATTTTTTAAATTTAAATTTTGGTAACTAATCTGATAGGATAAGATTCTATCAGAAAATCCTATATTTTCCAAATTTGAAATTTAAATTAAGGACGAGATTTTTAGTTTATGGAAGATTTAAATTAAGGATAAGATCCTGAATTTAAATAAATTCAAATCAAGGATAATATCACTTGATTTAAGGAAATTTATAAATGACTATTTAAATATGGATAGGATTACATATTTAAATAGATTTGATTTCAAATTTAAATATAAATGAGATCCCACTATTTAAGGAAATCAATTTAAATAAATAGGGAATTAATTAACTACCAAAATTAAAATTTTAAATTAAATAGATATAGATAAGATCTATATTTTAAACATATTTTAATTCGATTAAAATATAAAATTTTGAAATTAAGAGTTAATTCGAAATCAATTTAAAATTTTAATTAGGTATAATTTTTAATTAATTATTATGTGATCATTTTTAAAACAAAATTTCAAATTCAAAATAGTTGGTTAGATATTTACTAAACCATTTATGAGATAATTAGATATTTATTTGAATTTGAATTTGATTTGAATTCAAATCTAGAGATATTCTAGGAGATTTAAATAGTTAATTCTTTTATAATTTAAATTTGAAACTTATGAAAATTTTAAATTAAAATTGGATAAAATATCTTATCTATCCAAATCTATTTGATTTTGAATTTAAAGTTTGGAGTTAATTTTAATGAGATTAAAATGAATAATTAGAAATTATGAGATAACTTCAGATTTGGCCAGATTTTAAACTTTCTATTTATTTTTGAGATTAAAATAAAAGATTAGATATTATGAGATAAATCTAAATTTAAATTTATGTGATTGGATAATATTACTATATTAATTATTCAATAATTAATTTATGTTTTGAATTCAAATGTTGAATTCAAATCTAGAGATAATCTAGAAGATTAAATATGATTAAATTTTCAAAAGATTATCTATATTAATTATTCAATAATTAATTTAAAGATTTGAAATTCAAATGTTGAAATTCAAATGATCTTAATAACATGTCATATTGGACAGTAGAGCTACTCACATGCAAAATATGAACATGCTTACATATGTGATTTTAGGTTACTAAGTAAGTTAGATGACTGGGTAAAATCATTAAATCTCTAATTATAAAATATTGAGTGGGAGAAGGTATGAGATACCTACAGTCTCCATTGTTGGTTCATTATGTACTAAGATGAGCCTCGCCTCAGAATCTTGTTGTGCTCCCGTAGGAAGGTTTTCATCCGGGTAGTACTGGAAATGAATTTCTTAGGATAAAGGTGGACTATATGAGGCCGATCACCTGTAGGAGATAGTCTTATATCAAAAGTTTAATTACTGAAACAATTGTTACATACTCAACTCGAAATACTGATATCCTCCCGTAGGAGTTCTTATTAGTAGAGTAGAGGACTAAATTGAATGGTAGTTAAAAATATGGGATATGAGATATTTGTCTTATTTTCTAAATGAAATTGTTTTAGTTTGACTTGTTAATTGCATGACTTCCTGTAGGAAGCTTGTAATTAATGGTAAGTTGAATTACCATGAATATTAGTGATAGTCCTAGGGATACTTCACTTGCATATTGTAGATTTTAATTTACATTATACTAATTATTCAAAATATTTGTTGCATGATGTTTGCTATTATATGGATTAATTTATTTTTATTCAAATAGATATGTCCTTAATTCCTTTACCCACTGTACTCACACTCACATAACTTGTATGGTTAGACTATGTTGTCAGGATTAATGTAACCTAGATTTAGTACTTATGGCTGATAAGTTATTAAGTTTTCACTCTTATATGTTCGTCCACATTCACTGGTGAGACTAGTGACGAAAAATAAAGCATATATGTGGTGGGAGAATTCCTAGAAAATTCATTGATACATGTTGACATATGATGTCTAATATGTTACTACATAAAATTCAAGGAATTCAAACCACTACAATATTATGCTAAATCTCAATGAGAAACCTAATGAATATCTTCACCAAGATAAAGTAGCTAAAGATGAATTTTCTAATCCCTAGCTAAAAGGAAAATGTTTCCTATAAAGCACTAAAGGACATTGAAAGAAAATTGTTAGGGATACCTATATAATACTGCTGGATATTTTGAAAACAAATTTCTGAAAAACGATTTTACCGAAAACAATTGCTGCAGTTTTGTAAACAAATCAAGAACATAGCGGAATAGGTATTTTAAAATTTTCTTCAAACTTTACAAAACAAAAATGTAGGATCATTGATCTAACATAAATCAATTCGTGGATCTTGGTTTAGATAAAATCTGGAAGCGCTTCACAACCATTGAGGCTTCCTATCTATTCTCTACAGCCCGTTGAATGATCTAGTGTGTGGGCACCTTCTTGATTCCCAACGAGAGATGAGCGAATGATCTGGAAGACGATCTTCTTTCTCCTTGAGTCCACATCTACGGCCATGGGTATCTCTCCCTTAGCGGCCATAAACAAACACGGGATTTCTCCCGCGGCGGCTAGTCTGTCCCACTCTCTCTTTTTCTCTCTGTCACATGAAATCTATAATCAATGGACTGTTGTAGGCATGTAGAACACTTAGAGAGGCTTACGAGAACTTTTTTCTTAAGTATTTAAAGAGATGTAAATCCTAATGGACTTATTGGGCTCAACTGACCATTCAATTAGTTATTGGGCTATGTGTGAGCTCGACAGGGGACCTTATGGATCCGAATAGTCTAAACTCTAATGGGTCAACTACCCATAATCATAATTAACTCTTAATTATGACTAGACCATGTCCATTAATATTGGAACACTCCACTATAGGCCCAATATTACACTCTTAGACTAAATGTCATATATTTTCTGTGAAGCTAATTAACACTTTAATTAACTTGATCCATTTAGCATATACTATACCTGTAGACATACCCCCGATACAATTCCATACTAGTGAGATAAAATTACTGTATTACCCCTCTAGTACATATTTACCTTTGAGTTGTCATTTTTCATCTAATGGATAATAATTGACTACGGTGTTTGTAACTGCCTATACAAACACAAACAAATTCATAAAGTGAATACTTGGCGCCTGGTTTTTAATTATCCAAGTCCTTGAAAAAACTCAAAGTGACATTATATGCATAGTGTCCAAATTATGAAAGGCGTTTTCGTCAATTCACAATTCTCATCTTCCAAGATACTGGAGTTCGAACCATATAATCGGAACTAGTCCTTTAGTAAGTCAAAAAGATAAAACTCATGAAAGTAAGTCCGACAATCACTAGGATTAAGGTAATCTTGCAATAGTACTAGATTAGTGAAAGATAGAATATTGAGTTGCGACATTCAATCTCAAATTCTATTTTCACTTGGTCCAGTTCAATGAACTTATAACTTTCTTCTAACGCACTAGTGTTTCTATCCGAAGTCAGACACTTCGATGATTGGAGGCTTCATCAATCCCGTTGAAATAGATAACACTACATTCTATGACAAAATAAAGTATTCCATCTTTATTTGCAGAATGTGAACTTTTAATTTACATATAATGAAATAAATAATTTAGTCTCCCACATGTGAACACTTCACATGAACAATTATTTATTACTCATTATTAGTCATGGAAACTTTTAGACGTTTGCATAATAGAAAATATAAACATCACATGTATATTATTGGGATATAATATGGAATTTATTAATAACTAATAGATAATAATTAAATCCAATAAACATTGTTTAAAATGCCAAACAAATAAACTGTTTTCTAGGGCATATTCCCAACAATCTCCCAATTGCCCTTTAAAGCAGATGTGATATATCACGCAGTTCTATTCCTTCAAGGTGATCCTCAAATACTTTGATTGCTAAAGATTTGGTAAACGGACCAGCAAGGTTCTTCTACTAAGGCTATCTTACTCACTATAGGGTCTCGCTTTTAGGGTTAACACATAACAAAAGATTGATCCTCTGGAGTATATTTTCAAATCAACCATCTGAATTAATATATCTTATATAAATCTGATCTTTCTCCAGAATAGACAAGCGTATAGTTTCTATTTCTCTTAAAATACTTAAGGATACACTTGACTATAACTCTATGTTCAGATTCTGGACTGGAATAGTAACAACTTACTATTCCAACGGCATAATAAATATCATCCTATTGTGCTAACCAAATTCTTATTGATGATTGTCATCCTATATCATTCCCAATAATTAGTATATCATCAATATATATAAATCAGAAAAATCACTTTGCTGCCCTGGATCTTTTATAGATACAAGATTCGTCTAGGTATTAATTAAATCAATAAATTCTAGACAAATGCTTAAGTCCATAAATTAGACCTCTAAAGTTTCACAAACTTTACTTTCTTGGCCTTTTTCAATGAATCCCTCTGGCTATATCTTTTAGATATATTCATTAAGATTGTTATTCAGGAAAACTATCTTAATTAACGTCCATTTACTATATCTCATAATCAAGGTGTACAACTATGGCAAAGAGTATATGAATAGACTTAATCTTAACAATAGAATAGACATTCCATCTGCATATAATCCTTTTGCAACTAACTTGCCTTGAAAGTCTTTACTTTCCTATCTATTCCTCTTTTTCTCTTACAGACTAATTTACACATAAAAGGTTTTACCCCTCCAAGTGGATCTATAAGATTCCAGATTCTATTAGAGTACATAGACTCTAATATGGATTCTGTTGCCTTTTGCCAAAGATCTATATCAACATCGTCTATTTCCTCTTAGTAGATAAAGTAATCAGATTCTAGGATATAGGACTCTCTGTTGGTAAATTGACCTAACACTTAAGAAAATCATGCATGCATACAGATATGGAAAAACACATGATCATATCATGAACGCAACAAAAAAATAGCGGATTTAGGTTTTAAAATTTTTACATGAAAATAGTTTTCATAACCATGTAACACCCCTGCATCATATACAGGATCATGTACGACATAAATGAAATCTAGATAAAAAACTCTAGAGATAAGGTTAGGGTTTATCTCTTGTAGCGTGTTCCTCCTTGATCTCCTTCTTGATGGTGATCAAACCACCAATCCTAGATCTTCTTGTCTATGCTCCTGCTCTTGGTTGATGAAGCGAATGGGCACCAAGTTGAAACCTTCTTTGGAGAATGATCAAGAATGCCTTCTTGATCCTATGGAACACCAGGACGTGAGATGAGACTATGAGATTGTGGAAAACCTTTTTCACTCTCACTTAGCCTAGGTTGGCCGAATTTTCTCTCCCTCTCCCTGTGTCTTATGCGT
>JXTB01000070.1:213089-226981 GCA_002914805.1 Parasponia andersonii
GTCAATATCCTCTAGAGATTGGTGTGCTAATCACGTGTCATAAATTACTATTATTCAAGATGCACATTTTACAAAAAAAATGCATTAAGATACTTGAACAAGACCGAAATCAGAACTTTCACCAATTTAGAAACTTAATCTTAAAATGACTCAGGAGTGTATAAATCACTTAAGGTACCAATATCTAGCATTGAAAAACTATTCAAAAGTAGTAAAATATGAATGCTAGTTCATTAGCACAAAAATGATCTAAAATGGCATATAATTTTGTAAAACTAGTTCATCTACTTCTATATGGTACCATTTGGTTTCAAAATTATTTGGACAGCATCTCCCCTATTTTTAGGACATCCCCACATGATTAAAATCATGGTTTAAGACCTGCAATAGCAATCAACAAAGCAATTCCCACATATACAAATCAAAAAAAACACCTAGGATAACATAGAAGCACATTTCAAATCTTTTCAGTTTAGACAAGTTTAAAACAATTTGTGCACTTGTCTATGGCTACCAACAGTAGCTAAATTAATGGAATAAATAATAGAATCCATAATATATCCATTGCAAGTTGAGAAAATCAGATTACAAGTATAGAAAGTTAAATATACCCAGAGAAACACTTGAATACACAATTAGCAAATTTGGGGCTCTAGGTGTAACCTGAATTTCCCACTTAAATTCTATGTTTCCAGCAATATATAAGGGTTACTAGGACCATTATTCATCAAATAATAGCTTTGGTTTAAGTGCTGAAACAAAATAAATTAACTACATGTTCAAAATCCTACATAGAGCTCACCTTGACTAGTTTGAGCTTTTGTTGAAGCTCTTGCTTCCTACCACCACCAAACTGATTCTCAACACTTAGAATTAGATTTTAGGACTCAACAGAACCTGAAGGAACCATTATTTAAGTGGTAGTAAGTGGAGAATTGAAATTAAAGGACAAGACCTAGAAAGAAGAACTTAATAGAATTACCTTGACTAGTTTTGGTGTATCTTACTTTCTAGGGCTCCAATTTGAGTTCTACAACTTGGAAACTCTTGGAAATATTTGAGGGAATTGAGAGAAGTTAGAAAAATCATTGGAGAGCTTCAGGTCATGGCTAGAGAGGAAGGGAAAGCAAATGACCAGATTTGACCCAAAATCAACACTTAATGGCTAAGAAAAGGTATAACTTAAATTCTAAGGGGTATTTTGGGTATTTTACACATTACTTTCCATGTGTCTAGCTCTAAAACATCCTTACCATAGTCACCACATTTCTGGTCACTCCTATACACCCAAGTATAGCCAAAGTTGGTGAATCCTACCTTAGAAAGTAAAAACTAGTCATACTTTGACTTATGATCCTATATCGCCAATCTTATTGTAATTTGGTGGAACCTAGCCCCTTAACCAATCATTAAACATAAAAATAAGTCAATTACACTCCAATTAACAATGCAAACATAGTATTGCTTTCATAATTATATTCCTTGTTCTTTAAGCACACCGAGCTCTCTCTCTGAGGGTATTGAACCTTTACACTGCATTGGGACACTTCGACAATTATTAGTGTAATAACATGTATATAAATACACATAACATAATGAATGAGAATGTTACTATAAAACTAGTATTAACGACTTCTAGATGCCTAATATGCAACTAGAACATATTTATTATTGGCTTAATATGCATGTGAGAATCGTGGGCACCACACGCATAATGCTACGTGGCTGGGACAAGTACTAAGCGACAACGGGCTCGCATAGATTTCAACGACAATCGTACGAGACGGCATGCATGCGGCTATGGAGGCGGGGCAAAGTGATGCGGCTATGGGTACAAGACATCGTTTCTTGCGGACGTGTAGTCATACCCACGTATGGCATAAAGAACGGGTCCTTGAGGATGTTGCGCAGCCACGTATGGAACTGATTCCGCACACCAATGGGTGGCATTGGCATAGCTACGGGCACGGGATGAAGTGACCACAGGAGCGGAACGAAGCCCGCATGGCCACGAGAGTGGGCCGACACCCGTGTGGCTAGCGCACGGGATGCCACCCGCGCGGCCGTCGTGCGAGTCTCCCCGCCGTAGCAACACGGGCGCTGCAAACAACTCTCAGCATGCACTGCCTCGTAGCATTTTCGAATCAGAAAAATTTGAAACTTAATTGTAAAACAATTTTTCTCAAAAACTATGACACAATTAAAGATCAAATGACTTTCTACGTAGAGTTTTATCAAGAACATAGAACATAAAAACATAGAAAATCAAGAACATGCTAGAATCATAATCAAAACAAATCACATGATCATAAACTCATAATAACATCTAATTTATTATCATTTAAACTCATTAAATCAATCAATCATCATACATAGTAGAGCATACTAATAAATATGAACAAGACCAAACATAATCAAAGAGATCATTATGGAAATCATAGATCATCAAACTTTAAGAGAATAAACATGAACAAGATATGCTAGATCATCGAAAACCTTCGCTCTTGATGCCAATTGCTGGATATTTCGAAAACAAATTTTTGAAAAATGATTTTACCGAAAATGACTTCTGCAGTTTTGTAAACAAATCGAGAATGCAGTGGAATAGATATTTTAAAATTTCCTTGAAACTTTTCAAAACAAAAAACGTAGGATCATTGATCTTACATAAATCAATTCATGGATCTTGGTTTAGATAAAACCTGGAAGCGCTTCAAAACTATTGAGCCTTCCCATCTATTCTCTAGAGCCCGTTGAATGATCCGGTGTGTGGGCACCTTCTTGATTCCCAACAGAAATGAGCGAACAATCTGGAAGACGATCTTCCTTCTCCTTGAGTGCACGTCTACGACTATGGGTATCTCTTCCTTAGCGGCCATAAATGAACACGGGATTTCTCCCACGGCGGCTCGTCTATCCCACTCTCTCTTTTTCTCTCTGTCACAAGAAATCTACAGTCAATGGACTTTTGTAGGCGTGTAGAACACTTAGAGAGGCTTACGAGAACTTTTCTCTTAAGTATTTAAAGAGATGTAAACCCTAATGGGCTTACTGGGCTCAACTGACTATTCAATTAGTTATTGGGCTATGTATGAGCTAGATAGGGGACCTTATGGATCCAAATAGTCTAAGCTCCAATGGGCCAACTACCAATAATAATTAACTCTTAATTCTGGCTGGGCCATGTCCATTAATATTGGGGCACTCAACTATAGGCCCAATATTGCACTCTTAGACTAAATGTCATATATTTTCTGTGAAGCTAATTAACACTTTAATTAACTTGATCCATGTAGCATATACTATACCTGCAGACATACCCCTGATGCAATGCCATACTAGTGAGATGAAATTACCGAATTACCCCTCTAGTACATATTTATCTTTGAGTTGCTATTTTTCATTGCTATTTTTCATCTAATGGATAATAATTGACTACGGTATTTGTAACTGCTCATACAAACACAAACAAATTCACAAAGTGAATACCGGGCGCCTAGTTTTTAATTATCCACGTCCTCAAAAAAACTCAAAGTGACATTATATGCATAATGTCCAAATCAGGAAAGGCATTCTCGTTAATTCACAAATTTTATCTTCCAAGATACCAGAGTTCCAACCATATAATCGGAACTAATCCTTTAGTAAGTCAAAAAGATAAAACTCACGAAAGCAAGTCTAACAATCACTAGGATTAAGGTAATCTTGCAATAGTGCTAGATTAGTGAAAGATAGAATATTGAGTTACGACACTTAACCTCAAATTCTATTTTCACTTGGTCCAGTTCAATGCACTTATAACTTTCTTATAGCGCACTAGTGTTTCTATCCGAAGTCAGACACTTCGATGATTAGAGACTTCATCAATCCTGTTGAAATAGACAACACTACATTCTATGGCGAAATAAAATATTCCATCTTTATTCGCAGAATATGAACTTTTAATTTAGATATAATGAAATAAATAATTTAGTCTCCCACATGTGAACACTTCACACGAACAATTATTTATTACTCATTATTAGTCATAGAAACATTTAGACGTATGCATAATAGAAAACATAAACATCACATGTATATTATTGGGACATAATATGGAATTTATTAATAACAAATAGATAACACTTAAATCCAATAAACATTGTTTAAAATGCCAAAAAAGGAAACTGCTTTCTAGGGCATATTCCTAACAAATACTTGATTGGTAGGTAATAACAGTTTATTGTTCATTAATTTATTTTAATGGATAACTTAATGAATCTTTGATAGGATTTAAGAATCATTAACCATGTTTACATGTCTGTTGCAAAGGGTTCTAGGAAACCAAGGGGTTTAGTGAAGACAAGTTCACTTAGAGTAAGGACTACAATAGCTATAGTATCTATACATAAAATGAGAAATATTCAAATTCATGTTTGATGAATTTATAAATAAGGACATTAAAAATTTTCAAGCATTAAAAAAAAAATTGATTTTTGTTTCATACTTAATGAGACGATATTATTCTATTTGTCTCAAAGACAAAGTTTCTATGTGAAAGAATAATATTCTTAATTGCACTAGATGACATTTTTTTAGCTTATATTATATTCATTGTATTATACTAATAATGATGAGATTGAACCTGATAAATCTAATCATAAGAAAGTAAGTAAGTATTAAGAATAAAACATATTTGTACTTCGGTTATATTAATCTAAATATGATCCAAAGATTGATTAAGGGTAGGCATCTAAACTTGTTAGAAGCCATACATTCACCAATCTGCGAATCCTATCTGGAAGGTAAAATGACTAAAAAGTCCTTTGTTAGAAAATACCTAAGAGTACAAGAATGTTTTAAAAGTAGTACGTATTGTTGTCTGTGGGTCCTTGAGCAATCAAGCCCAATGAGATTTTGAATATATCATTATGAATGATTATTCATAATTTTATTATGTTTTCCTAATATTACTGCTAATTGAATTCTTTAAAAAAGGTCAAAGAATTGAAAGCGGAAACCAAAAAGCAATTAGGAAAACTATAAAGACTCATCGATTGGATCGAAGTGTTGAATACCTCTATAAAGAATTCTTAGGAATATCTCACAGACAATAAAACTTTTGGCTATCATTAAGTTGTTGTTCAATTATTCATTATTACAATATCTTTTAGGATACGTCTTAGAGACGGTGATATGCCTACTGACGGAGTTCCATCTAAGTCAATACCTAAGACACCATCTTGAAATATGGAAAGGACATAAAGCTAGTTTATGTCATATCCATATTTGTGGTTGTCCAGTGTATGTGCTGAAAGGAAAAATTACTAAGTTGGAATAACAATCTAAATTGTATCTGTTTATAGGAAACTCAAAAGAAATAAAAGGGTGTTACTTCTATAATACTGAAGTAAGAAAGTATTTGTTAGATCAAATGTCTCTTACTTGGAAGAAAACTATATGAAGTATTTAACCCTAAAGTAAGTTATTTCTTGAGGAACTAACTAATGTTATAATCAGCCTATCTATGAAAGATAGATTAGAGTAAGCAATAAGGAAGGATAAATCACTAGAAGATCAACATATATCGGACTCTCATTGTAGTGGGAGGATTGTGAGACAATCTGGTAGATATTTGGAAGTAGAAGAGTCTTATAACCTAGAATATGATTACTTTATCTACTAAGAGGAAATAGATGATGTTGATATAGATCTTTGGCAAAAGACAATAGAATCCATATTAGAGTCTATGTACTCTAATAGAATCTGGGATCTTATAGATCCACTTGGAGGGGTAAAACCTTTTAGGTGTAAATTAGTCTATAAGAGAAAAAGAGGAATAGATGGGAAAGTAAAGACTTTCAAGGCAAGTTAGTTGCAAAAGGATTATATACAGAAGGAATATCTATTATGTTGTTAAGATCAAGTCTATTCATATACTCTTTTTCATAGTCGTATCTCTTGATTATGAGATATAATAAATGGACGTTATGATAGTTTTCCTGAATAGCAATCTTAACGAATGTATCTAAAAGATATAGCCAGAGGGATTCATTGAAAAAGGCCAAGAAAGTAAAGTTTGTGAAACTTTAGAGGTCTAATTTATAGACTTAAGCTTTTTTCTAGAATTTATTGATTTGATCAATACATAGACGAATCTTGTATCTATAAAAGATTCAGGGCAGCAAAGTGATTTTTCTGATTTATATATATTGATGATATACTAATCATTGGGAATGATATAGGATGACAATCATCAATAAGAATTTGGTTAGCACAGTAGCATGATATTTATTATGCTATTGGAATAGTAAGTTGTTACTAATCCAATCCAGAACCTGAACATAGAATTATAGTCAAGTGTAGCCTTAAGTATCTTCAGAGAAATAGGAACTATATACTTGTCTATTCTGGAGAAAGATCTGATTTATATAAGATATATTAATTGAGATAGTCGATCTGAAAATATACTCTAAAGGATCAACCTTTTGTCATGTGTTATCCTTAATAGGGAGATATTATAGTGAGAAAAATAGCCTTGCAGAAGAACCTTTCTAATCCGGTTACCAAATCTTTAGCAATCAAAGTATTTGAGGATCACCTAGAAGGAATGGGACTACGTGATATATCACATTTGCTTTAAAAGGAAAGTGGGAGATTGTTGGGAATATGCCCTAGAAAGCAGTTTCTTTCTTTGGCATTTTAAACAATGTTTATTGGATTTAAGTGTTATCTATTTCTTATTAATAAATTTTATATTATGTCCCAAAAATATACATGTGATGTTTATGTTTTCTATTATGAAAACGTCTAAAAGTTTCCATGACTAATAATGAGTAATAGATAATTGTTCATATGAAGTGTTCACATGTGGGAGACTAAATTATTTATTTCATTATATGTAAATTAAAAGTTCACATTATGCAAATAAAGATGGAATACTTTATTTTGTCATAGAATGTACTGTTATCTATTTCAACGGGATTGATGAAGCCTCCAATCATCGAAGTGTCTGACTTCGGATAGAAACACTAGTGCGTTATAAGAAAGTTATAAGTACATTGAACTGGACCAAGTGAAAATAAAATTTGAGGTTAAGTGTCGTAACCCAATATTCTATCTTTCACTAATCTAGTACTATTGCAGGATTACTTTAATCCTAGTGATTGACGAACTTGCTTTCATGAGTTTTATCTTTTTGACTTAATAAAAGACTAGTTCCGATTATATGGTTCGAACTCTGGTATCTTGGAAGATAAGATTCGTGAATTGACGAGAACGCCTTTCATGATTTGGACACCATACATATAATGTCACTTTGAGTTTTTTCAAGGACTTGGATAATAAAAAACCAGGCGCCAGATATTCACTTTGTGAATTTGACTCTGTTTATATGGGCAGTTACAAGCACCACACTCAATTATTATCCATTAGATAAAAAATGGCAACTCAAAGGTAAATATGTACTACAGGGGTAATACGATAATTTCTCCTCACTAGTATGGCATTGCATCGGGGTTATGTCTGTTGGTATAGTATATGCTAAATAGATCAAGTTAATTAAAGTGTTAATTAGTTTCACAGAAAATAAATGACATTTAGTCTAAGAGTGCAATATTGGGCCTATAGTGGAGTGCCCCAATATTAATGGACATGGCCTAGTCATAATTAAGAGTTAATTATGATTATAGGTGGTTGGCCTATTGCAGCTTAGACTATTTGGATCCATAAGGTCCCCTGTCTAGCTCACACATAGCCCAATAACTAATTGAATGGTCAGTTGAGCCCAATAAGCCCATTAGGGTTTATATCTCTTTAAATACTTAAGAAAAAAGTTCTTGTAAGCCTCTCTAAGTGTTCTACACGCCTACAATAGTCCATTGACTGTAGATTTCATGTGACAGAGAGAAAAATAGAGAGTGGGAAAGACGAGCCGCCGCGGGAGAAATCTCGTGTTTGTTTAAGGCTGCTAAAGGAGAGCTACCCATGGTCGTAGATGTGCACTCTAGGAGAAGGAAGATCGTCTTCCAGATCGTTTGCTCATCTCTCGTTGGAAATCAAGAAGGTGTCCACACACCGGATCATTCAACGGGCTCTAGAGAATAGATGGGAAGGCTCAATGGTCGTGAAGTGTTTCCAGGTTTTATCTAAACCAAGATCCATGAATTGATTTATGTTAGATCAACGATCCTACGTTTTTCTTTTGTAAAATTTCAGGAAAATTTTAAAATACCTATTCCGCTTCGTTATTGATTTGTTTACAAAACTGCAGAAATCATTTTCGATAAAATCATTTTTCAGAAATTTGTTTTCAAAATTACCAGCATTCACTTGGTAGAACCAAGCTAACTCTTCAAGTACGGGGGACTCTAGACCTAATTTGTGGTATAATATGTACAAATGTACCATGTATCTATATGTGTTTGAGGTTAGTTGAAAGGGGACAACCCCATAATAATCGACGATCAATTTTATATATGGATGAAGTGGGAGGTGCACACCACATCTGAGAACTGCGTCTGAGAATAAGGCAATTCCGCGAGGAGGTGTGTGTGGTCAATTGATTTCGTAATTACATATGATCTTTTTGAGCTTGTTTGTTGTATAGCTCATCTTTATATTAGTACATGACCAATCTCCTTCTACATAGTTATAACCCGTTGCACATGCAGGGGCATCCTTAATATGCTGAGGCCATTGGTCTTGAGGGAGGTCACCTATGTGAGGACTTTTCCTGGTCCCGGTTATTTCTACTTTAGGTTGTGGTTCAAGATAGTCTTCGAGATTTATAGAGCTAATGCTTATATTGGAGGACGATTCTCCTGAGAATGCATTCCCCTCCCTAAGTTCCTCGCTACTAGACATATGAAAGAAGAAACATAGGATATATTTAATCCTATGCGAGCATCAGGTATCCTTACTATATGCGAAAGTAGTTTGGGGCCACAAACCCTAGGATTGCACCGACAACAAGCTGTTCATCGAATTTTTTCTAATCAGTCTATAGATTCGTCAAAAATTGTTCGAGCAACTCTTCAATAAATTCATCACTCGACTGGTTTTGGTTTTCGAGAGTCAAGACTTCTGATCTTAGATTTCTCCTATGGGTTCGTCTATCAATCATCCAAAAGCAATTTATTCGATAAATTAATTGAGAGATTTTGAGATATGCCTATTTTCTCAATTCATTGAATATGGGGTTGGGTTTATGATCAGACCATTCATGCTTTACGGTTCATCCTTCCATTTCTAAAAATGAGTTGTGTGGGTTCTCTGGTCCTATGAAAATCGAAGAACAATAATTCTTTAAATCAAAGAGAGAGAATGTATGCTAACCTTGTTTCGGAGACTGAAAAACTGAGATGTTGCCTGAAGGTATGTGGTGATGATGTTGCCAGAGAAGATGATGAATTTGTACGAGCTGAAAAGAGAATAGGGCACCGAGAAGATTTCTGTCTTATGGACATTTCAGATTTCAGAAGAAATGCAAGAGGAAGAGGAGGCAATAGGGTTCGAAGCTTTGAAGAAAAGGCGGATGGATTCATGATATATATATTTCAAACATCATCAAATCACAGCCATAGATCAAGTCATTTAATTTTCAGATCTAATGGCCGAAATTCATGCCATGGTTAATTTTTGAAATTAAATGACTATTTTTTTGAAATTTGAAATGTCTCGATTTAAAACAATAGCTGGCGTTATTGCTATCATCGCATCTACTTGAAAAATGGAGAAGTCTCCTTGAGTTTTGCTACTCTCTTAAGAAAAAGTGACACGTGGTTGCATCTATCAGGAAAAAGTACGCGTGGTTCTGAAAAGATAGGATTTGAGAATTGGTGACTCTTCGAGGGTTTCAAGATTATATCATAATGTTGCATTTTTAAGCTCGCACTTATCAGAGAAGGAAGCTCCATTTTTTCCTAAAGAACTAATGGAGCTGGGAGGCAATTACTGTGCGGTCTAAAACCTATATGTTGGTCAGTGCCAAAAAGGGAAAGTTAGTGACCAGGTTGGATACGTCAGGTCGCATGAGGATTTCTGATCGAAGTACGACCTCCTTCGAATGAGTTAAGTGCGACCAGTATGAAAAGAAAACTAGATCAAGTTTCATTAAGCGGGTAATCTACAAAGAAAAGGGAAACAAGTTTCTGAATGGAGATCGACCAATCATTCCATTTAATTATTACCCAATTATATTGTTACTCGAATTGTATTTCCTGATTATATACTTACCTGTTTTCATAATTGGGAAACACTGAGCCACCCTCACCTATGTAAAGGGAGCTCAGTGTTGTCATGAAAAACTTCTGGACTATACTCTGTATTGATCTCTCTCTGGACTCTCACCTTGAGATTTAATGAAACTCTTGTAATTCTTCAGAAAATAGTGAAAAACAATGAACGTAGGCTCATCTTTTTTGGGGTTGAACCACTATAAAATTCTTATCTCTTAATTTGCTTTGATTTTATCAACCCTTTTCACACATAAGCCATATCTTGCAATTTCCTAAATTCATTGTTGACAAAACCTCCGTCAATAGAGAGTATAGCTGAAAATAGCATATCTGGTTCATGCATTTCTTCAAAAAAAAAAAGGACGAAAAAAGAAAAAGTAGCTTTCATCCAACAATTTCCAAGAACAAAAATTAAAAAAAAAACATAATTAGACATATTTCCTAGTAATATTGGTTACTAAAGCTAAATGCGGTACAAAAATTTTAGATAGGTGTCCAAATTTTTAAATTAGTTTAAATGGATGTTCAATTTTTAAATTTTATAGTTAGATATCTATTTCTTTAAATAGAAGGTGAGATGAGTTGTATATTACTTTTACACTTTTGTACTTTCTTTAATATGTTAGTTTTTTTTGTTTTTCACTATTTTTTTTCTATATGTTGCCTCTTTGGTTCTTTCTCTCTCTCTCTCTTCCTCTTCTTATTCTCTCTCTTTCTCCTTCGATTACTCTATCTCTCTTCCTCTTCTTATTTTTCACTATTTCTTTTATACATTTTCTCTTTTGTTCTCTCTCTCTCTCTTCGCACTCTCTCTGTCTCTCTCGCTCATTCTCTCCCACATTCTCTTGCATATTCTTCTTTCTCAGTCTCTCTCTCTTTCATATTCCAGTAGTTCTTTTCTAGCTGCTTCTTCTTCTCGATGGGTGCAAAATATACTAATTTATTTATTGAGGTCTTTGTGTTCTTTGAATTTTCATTTGGACTTTTTCTAAGTTAGTTTCTTGATTAATTGGGAATTTTAATTTTTATTGATAATGTGTGCTGCTATTATAGTTAATTTTCTATGTAGTATTATTTTAGATTATGAGTAGTGACGATTTGTTTACTTTTATGTTTTTTTGAGTTATTTTTCTTGTTTGAAATTTTTTTTAGTTTGATTCATAGATTTTTAGGTGTGGTATATATGATTTGTATGTTGTTATATAGAAATATTGATATCATAAATACCTAGTTTATAATCTTATATACAATGGATTAAAAGTTTCATTTTCATGTCTCACCAATGGTGCTTTCTTTATTTTTATGTTTTTTTGAGTTATTTTTCTTGTTTGGAAATTTTTTCTAGTTTAGTTTATAGGTTTTTAGATATGGTACATATGATTTGTATGCTAGTATATAGAAATATTGGTGTCATGACTCGTATATGTACATTGTTTATACTCTTATATATAACAGATTAAAAGTTGTATACCAATTTTCATTATTATGTCTCATGAGTTTATGTCTCATCAGTGATGATTTGTTTATTTTTATGATTTTCTTGTTTGGAAATTTTTCAATTTGGTTCATAGATTTTTATATGTGATATATATGATTTGTATACTAGTATATAGAAATATTGGTGTCATATATACTTAGTTGACAATCTTATATACAATCTTGGATTAAAAGTTATAGTGTGCTACAACTATATACATTACACATTAGATAAAAATAAATTTATCTACTTTAGTTTTAATATCATTTACCATATAAATTATTTTATCTACTGCAACTATTTTATCTTATATACTCACTGCTGAAAAAGGGACCTACGATGTTACTAGAACCACGTAATTTTGTAAAACAAGCAACGTGGTTGAACTCCTACCTCACGTCATTTAAAAGCGATGTGATTGCAAATTCAACCATGTCACTTATGTAAGGAGCCACATGGATGAGCTATATACTATGTCACTTCTGCAAAAATTGATATGGCATATTATTTTATTTAATACCATATCACTTTCAATAAAAACGGCATGGTAGGTGGCTTATACTATAAAAAATAATCCATCACGGTCGTTTATTCAAAACTATCAACCTTTCCAAATCATCTCTAATCCCCAATTAAATCAAAAACAAAATTTTTAATATCTTCTTATTCAAGCTCTACTAATTTTGAATTTCAGGTATCTCTCTCTCTTATTTTAGCTTTTTCCATTTTTAGGTATTTGAAAATTTCTGTAATAGTCTTTATTGATCTTTTAGGTGTAGATTCTTATGGTCTCTGATTGTTATTGACAATGTTGGGACATAGAAAGGGAGGCAAGGGAGGAGCAAAGCGACACTGTAAGGGTTTGGGTTATAGATCACAAAGTCAGTGATTCGACATTTGGTTTGTAGAAGTGGTGGTGAAGCATATCCTTGGTGTGATCTACAAAGAGACTTGTAGGGTGCTCAAGATTTTTAATAATGTTGTGAACTACATCGGCTGAGCATGTAGGGAGGAAGTTGACATCTACTACGATGCTTCCTAGATAGTACATTATATATCACGTCGCTTTTGTGGTATCCCCTTAAAAGCGAAGTGGTAGGACCCTAATAAGGGCCTACCACATCACTTTCTATACAAGTGACGTGGTATGCTAGCATATCATGTCGCTTTAAACGTGACGTAGTATGAAGTAGGACTACCATGTCACTCACTTCCACATCACAGAACGACGTGATTTTTCTACTTTGTTGCCTGTAAGTGACATGGAACATGTTTTCTATAGTAGTGACTAACTTTGATATCATATGCATATACATGTTTGCTATTTTTTAGGATTTGGTTTATAGAATTTTTGTCTTGATATATAAATTTATTAACATGGAATATAATGGTGTATATCAAGTTCAATAGTATTTTTTATCAATTAATTTTAGTAGATGCAGTAATATCTATTGGGCTTTTTTGTTATTTTTGGGTACTAATCAAGTTCATATAGTTAGTTGGCTTCTATATATATTAAGTTTGTGACACCAATTCAGAGTTCATTATTCATTTATTGAAATATAGTTGCAGTTGTGGGAAGTGAGATTTTGACAGCATTCCTTATTCCCATGTTTGTTTTCATTTACTATCAATGCAAGGAATACGGCCAACATTTAAAAAAAAAACAAACAAATTTTTAGAAATTCAATTCCTATCAAATTACGTGTTGCAAACAAGATAAAATGCCATTCAGATCATTAGATCCTTATTGATTTGACTTATAATTTGTTTTGATTTGAAAAAGCCTATTTTTTTTTCCATATTTTTGGTACATTATTTTCTTTTTTGTCTTGGTATATATAATTTTTGTCCTTGTATATCAAAGTTTTGTCTTGGTGTCACCAGATTTAGATTTGTAATTTTGGATGTTTTTTCATTTTGCTTTATTGGTTTTTGATGAACTTGTTAAGAATTTTGTTGTTCAATTCATATTTTTAGATTGTGATATATAAGATTTTTGTGAGGGTATATGACATATAATGTGGTTCAAAATATAGTTCATGTGAATATATACCTTGTTCGTTGTTTTTCAGGATTTAGTATAGAGAATTTTTGTCTTGGTATATAATGATATATACCAGATTCAGTAATATTCTTTATAAATTGATTTTAGCAGATGTAATAACATCTTTTAGTTTTTTCTTTTTTTTTGTGCT
>JXTB01000070.1:235448-257805 GCA_002914805.1 Parasponia andersonii
AAAACTAGTATAAACAACTTCTAGATGCCTAATATGCAATTAGAACATATTTATTATTGGCTTAATATGCATGTGAGAATCTTGGGCACCACATTTATGCTATAGTTTGTAAATTCAACTTAAGTTCCTACAACTACGAATCTCATATTTTTCAAGAAACAGCTTTGGAACTTGCCTATAGTAGGATTGTTCATTATTATGTCCATAACAATGGAGTTATCTAGTGCTAATATGCCCTAAGTTTTGCTATGTTCTTTTCTATATTAAGTTGTTTTAAGTGTTTTTCTTGTTGTTTTGATATTTTGTTTGTTTATATTGATAGGAGAATGAAACAAAGCTGTTTGATGCAAAATGAGGTGAATTTGCAGCTCAAAAATGGGTTTTTGAAACATTGGAATCAAAGTTGAATATGATACAGTCATAACACAATAAAAATGAGACAAATCGGAGTTAAAATGAAGAAATGGCACACCCAGGAAACTAAGGCACCAAACCAGTAGAAAAGTGGCACTGCAGTACCAAGTCTCGGGAATTTTCGACCCTGCAGCGTCACCATCTGCATCCTAGGTAAATAATTGAAGGCCGAAATCAACATTTTGCACAAACCTCCTCTTTAAAATTCTATCTTTGGAGTTGAAAGAGGCATATGGAGATAGAGAAAAAGAGAGATGAAGGCAGCCATGGAAGGAGAGGAAGAAGAAGATTACAAGCTCCGAACCTCCATTTCTTGATTTCTTCTCCAACTTCAACACCATAGTTTGTTGTCAGCTTTTTCTCTTCTTTTTCTTTTGAGTTTTTCTTTGTATTTTTTATATTTAAAGAGTGATATTTTTGAGAGCAAATCTTTAAAGAAGGATTAAGAGAGCAAGAATTAAGCTTAGAGGAGGAGATTGAAAATCTCTATGAATACCTTCAAGCTCTTTTGGAGAAGGAGAATTCTAAAATTCTTTTTTCTTTGATATTTTTTATTTAATGAATTCATTGTAGCAAAATGTTATTGTTCTTAATTTATATTATGAACTAAATTTTTTTTTGTCCAGTTTTACTATGTGAACTAACCTAATATCTTGTATTTGTTGATTTCTCTCCTCTTTGATTAATGAAATCCATTATTGAGTTATTTATTTTTATCTTATACTTATTACTTCTATTTAATTGATCATTAAATATATTATTGAGTGAAATTTCTATGAACTTAAAAAAGGTATTAGAAATTTAGACTTAGGTAAAACAACATAAGATTACCTAGTTTGGGGTAAGTTTGTATATGATAGAAATATATCGATATAACTTGTGTAACTATTTAGAAAGAATTACTAAACTTAATGAATCTAGTCAATTTATATTAGGAGAAACATATTAGCTTGTATAGATATTTTCACATATATCTTGGAAAGAAGTTTGTGAATACATTTGAATTCTTTGTTGAAAACTTTAGTGGATTAATTCATGTAAGAGGGGAATTAGGATATTGTGTATTTAAAGAATAGGGAGTTAGTAAACCTAGACGTTTTTCTTATTACTTGCTTTCATTGATTTTGTATTCTAGTTTAGTTGCTTTGTTTTATTTCATCAAAATCTATATTTCGGTTGTTTGGATAATGTTAGAATTGAGATAATTTTAATACTTAGCTTAGACTTAGTAATTAACCCCTGTGGGTTCGACACTCTTAACTCCTAATTCTATATTACTTGTGACCATGTACACTTGTACAGGAGTGTGTAGGTATAATTTATAGTTGCACATTCTAACCAACAAGTTTTTAGCGTCGTTGCTAGGGATTGAAACACTATTTTTTCATTTATATTAACATCAATCAATTTTAATTTTACTTCAAACTTTTCTTTTTTTTTTTACTTATTTTGTTTTTGTTTGTAAGGTTCACTATGCTTGCAAAGTAAGATTTTACCAAAGCTTCATAATATTTTCCTAATATGGCTTGGAACCTTTACACATAGCTCGAGAAAGATTCAAGATAAGGCTTAGTAGAGAACCTGACCACAAATTACCTAAGTAGTACCAACTCCAAATGTTTATGAAAGGGTTGAATCCTATAAGTAGGAGTTGGGTTAAAGATAGATATGACTTCCCAATTTATGAAGAGAGACCCAAAGATGAAGCCTATCAAATGATGGAAGACATGGCAAAGTTTGATTAAGAATATTTTTATTTTGAAGAGTCTTTAAAAGAACTTGAAGAAGAACAACAACAAGACATGTTGATGGATGAGGAAGTCTAAGAGACCAATGATTTGGTCGCATCATTGGTCTATACGAGTATACCACCGATGGAGTCTTCTTTGCCATTAGAGCCACCATCTCAACATTACACTCTCTACAAGCTTGAACTGAAGGTAAAGTTTCCCTTTGAAGCCTATTATTTGAAATCAAGTCATTTTGGATTTATGATTACTAATTGTCTACATCTGGTCAAGCTTGAGGATCATTGCAATAAAGACCCATTTATGGTGTTATTTACCACACTTTATGGGTAATAACTGCTCTTTGATGAGTGTTCACTTGAGTTAAGCTGAAGACTTTAATTCAAGCGCTTCTTAGGAGGTAACCCAAATATTTTTTTTATTCATTTCGGTGTGTTGTGCAATCCAAGGTTTTGGTATCACTTCAAGGAGATTAAGCCTCATGGCAATATGCCAATGAGAGGAGTATCCCTAAACTCATTCTTTTATTTATTAAATTTCCAATATTTTGTATGCTAAGCTTGGGGGAGGGAATAACCCTTGTTGGATTGTACTTATATTAGTTTGTTTGTTATTTTGTGTTTGTTTTCCTAGTTGTGTAAATATGTATTTAAATAAATAGAGGTATTTTATGCTTTCTTTGGTGATTACCTTGTTCCAATTATTAGAACCTTAGGTGATTTAGTGCATAACTTATTGAAAAATGTTGATATTGGCTTAGTTTTATGGATAATTCTTGTCTTAGTTTCTTTTTAATTGTGAAAGTCTATATTGAACACAATGCCTAGATCTTTGATTTTTGTGTGAATCTAGATAATGTTTATGTGAATATGACATTTTGTTATCTCACAAGTGCTAGAATTTACTTAACAATCTATCAAGGTGAAATCCTAGATAGCATTTCACCAAGGAAGTTATTTAGGCAATCTTTGGATTGTTTGAGTCTTTCAAGCTAACTATTGATATACTCTATCCCTAGTATACCTATTTTGAGCCTTTTAAAGCCATTTTCTTTCTCAACTACATACAAGCGTATTAAATTTTTTTTATTGAATTATTTCGAGCTATGTTATATTATGGGAGGATAAGTGGTGAGAGATTGTAAAAAAACAAAAAAAAAAAAAGAGAGTTACATACTTGTGCATGAAAGAAAGAAATAAGTTTAAGGATGTTCAACTCAATAACAAAAAAAAAAAAGAAAAATAAATAAATAAGTGTTTGGCTATGTGTTGATAGAAGAAAAAGAAATAATGATTTTATTAGCATATTACTTGGTATATGAAAGAATAGCTCTACATAAGTCTTAGAGTAAATGTGCTTAAGGGTGATTTGAGATTCCTTTATCCAAAATATTATACCTTCACCTAAGCCTACATTACAAGCTTAATAAAGATCTTTTGATCCTTGGTATTGTGTTTATCTATATTAGTAGAGATAGATTTGAAAAGCAAACTTATGGAACTTAATTAATGTTTTAGAGATTTATGCTTAATACATGTTTGCATAAACTTATTCGGATTTCACACAATGATAGAAGAAAGGCATTCATGTTGGTGAATTGACCTAACACTTCGGAAAATCATGCATGCATGCAGATATGGAAAATACATGATCATATCATGAATGCAGCGGAAAAATAAGCGGATTTAGGTTTTAAAATTTTTACATGAAAATAGTTTTCATAACCATATAACATACATACATCATATATAGGATCATATATAACATAAATCAAATCTAGATACAAAACCCTAAAGATGAGATTAGGGTTTACCTGTTGTAGCGTGTTCCTCCTTGATCTCTTTTTTGATGGTGATCAAACCTCTAACCCTAGATCTTCTTGTCTATGCTCGCTCTTCGGTGATGAAGCGAGTGGGCACCAAGTCGAAACCTCCGTTGGAGAACGATCAAGAACGCCTTCCTGATCCTATGGAACATCGGGATGTGAGATGAGACTATGAGATTGTTGAAAACCTTTTTCACTCTCACTTAGCCTAGGTTGACGGAAATCTCTCTCTCTCCCTATGCCTTATACATGTGACTCTTTAGAGTTACTGTGTAGTTTTTTCTCTCATATATCTTATATATATGGGACCAAAAATAGCTAACCCTAGTCCAATTAGGATTGGGCTTGTTCTCCAATTTGGGCTTTGGGTGTATTTTTATAAATATATCCAACTCATGAAACTTATTTATAAAAATACCAACTTCTGTGTAGAATCATTATTTTACACAGTTTCATGAAACTAATTTCACAAATACCACCAACCAATTAATGAGCTTAATTGAGCTATAAAAGGGACCTAATGGATCCAAATAATCTAAGCTCCAATAATATGATAAATACATAATAACTCTTATTATGGTATTTATATAAATATTATTAGTAAAAGAGGACACTCCACTAAAGGCCCAATACTACACTCTTAGATTAAATGTCATGTCTTTTATAGAGATTTAATCAACTAACCTTGATTAACCGATCCATCTAGCATATTCTATACCACATATAGAATCCCTATACAATGTCGTAGTTAGATAGATGAAATTATCGTAATACCCTTCCAACACCTATTTACCTTTAAGTTACCATCTTTCTATCAAGGAATAATGTTGTCGATAATTTTGTTCTCAATGGCCATTTAGACAAAATTATCAGCTAATTCACAAAGTGAATACTAAGATCTTAGATTTAATTATTCCATGAATCTTGAACGAACCTAAAGTGGCATTAATGTATAGTGACCTTAACTATTTGATTTTCCCATCAATTCATAAGCCATAACCTCCAATATGCCAGAGTTCACCTCTAACTTCATAAAGGTTAGTCTTTTAACAAATCAAAATGCTATAACCCATGAAAGCAAGTCCAGTCATACATCAAGGATTAAGATTTATATGCTAAGAGCTAGTTTGTGATAATATAAGAATTGAGTTACGACACTCCAATTCATTATATTATCTAGTTCAGTTTAATACACATAACTTGTTTATGTTGTATTAGTGTTTCTATCAGAAGTCAGATACTTCAATGATTTGAGACACATCATTCCCGTTGAGATAGACAAACACTACAACCTATAGTAAATAAAGTATTCCATCTTTATTTACAGATTGTAAACTATTTCATTTAGACTTAGATAAAGAAACAAGTCTCTCCATAATTAACACTTAATCATGTTTGTTTCTTTATACACATATAAAGTCATGGAATCTTTTTCAGATGACAAAACTATTCAACTAAGATAGTTTAATCTAGCAAATATCATAATTTCATATAAGAGATAGTTGTTTATACTCAAAAGAGTAAAATTAGAAATCTGCTTTTTAGGGCAAAAATCTCAATAATTCACACACACACTCATACACACACACAGGAAATTCGATCAGAAATGGGATGTGTTCTTGAGTTATTCTTAATATTTAGCCAATATTTGTACTTTTCTTAAAATTATATTATTATCCGAATATTGAGGAACCAATTGGAAATTATCAATGTTGGCATAATACCTCTTGTGTATTTTTAGGTATTTTTCTTTTTCTTTCGCTCGAGGACTAGTAAAATATTAAGTTTGAGGGTGTGTTAAGTCCATAACAATAGAGTTATCTAGTGCTAATATATCTTAAGTTTTTCTATGTTCTTATTTATATTAAGTTATTTTAATTGTTTTTGTTATTGTTTTGATATTTTAATTATTTATGTTGATAGAAAAATGAAACAATGGTATTTGATGTAAGATGAGGTAAATTTACGACTCACAAATAGGTTTTTCAAATCATTGGAATCGAAGTTGAATCCCATACGGTCGTAACCCAACAAAAATGAGGCAAATTAGAGCTAAAACAAAGAAATAGTGCACCTGGGAATCTAAGATACCAAACCAGCGGAAAAGTGGCGCCGTAGTGCCAAGTCTCAGGAGTTTTTGGCACCACAATGCCAAAAATGGTACCACGACACCCTAGGTCAATAATTTAAGGACCCAGATTTTACCTACCTTAGGTTTGCACAAGCATCCTCTTTAAAATCCTATCTTTAGGGTTTAAAGAAGCATGCGGGATAGAGAAAAAAAGAGATGAAAGCAGCCATGGAAGGAGAGGAAGAAGAGGAAGAATAGGATTACAAGCTCCCAGCCTCCATTTCTTGATTTCTTCCCCGATTTCAACACCATAGTTTCTTATTAGCTTTTTCTCTTCTTTTCCTTGTGATTTTTTCTTTGTATTTTTCATATTTAGAGAGTGATATTTTTGAGAGAAAATCTTTGAACGAGGATTTAAGAGAGCAAGAACTAAGCTTGGAGGAGGAGATTGACAACCTCTATGAATTCCTTCAAGCTCTTCAAAGAGGGAGAATTATAAAAATCTTTCTCTTTGATATTTTGTATTTAATGAATTTATTGTATTAAAATATTATTGTTCTTAATTTACATTATGAACTAAATTCTTTTTTATCTAGTTTTACTATGTGAACCAACCTAATATCTTATATTTGTTTATTTCTCTCCTCTTTGATTAATCAAATCCATTGTTGAGTTATTTATTCTTATCTTGTACTTATTGTTTCTATTTCATTGATCACTAAATAGATTGTTGAGTGAAATTTCTAGGAACTTAGAAAGGGGATTAGAAATTTGGACTTAGGTAAAACAACATAAGATTATCTAGTTTGGGATATGTTTGTATAGGATAAGAGTATACCTATGTAACTTGTGCGACTATTTGGAGAGAATTATTAAATTTAATGAATCTAGTCAATTTATATTAGGAGTAACATATTATCTTGTCTAGATATTTTCACTTATATCTTGGAAAGGAGTTTGTGAATACATTTAAATTCTCGGTTGACAACTCTAATGGATTAGTTAATTTAAGAGGAAAATTAGAAATTGTATGTTTAAAGGATGGTCGGGGAATTAGTAAACTTAGATATTTTTCTTATTACTTGCTTTTATTCATTTGTATGATAATTTAGTTTCTTTTTTTGTTATTTCTTCAAAATCTATATTTCAGTTGTTTGGATAAAGTTTGAATTGAGAAAATTTTAGTACTTAGCTTAGACTCAGTCATCAATCCCTGTGGGTTCGATACTCTTAACTCCTAAATATATATTATTTGTGATCGTGTGCAGTTGTATAGGAATGTGTTATTTTATAGTTGCACATTCCAACCAACATTCATCGCGTTGGAAGTCCATCTAATTGCGTATAGTGGGATTATTCATAAAAATTGTGCTTTTTGTTTTGGGTAGCTTTTATAACCTTATCTCTTATGCTAATAAATAAAAAACGGTCCTGGTATATATTGATATATACTATCAAATTTTATGTATATTATTATAGTATACACACATATACCAGGTTCAAAATCTTATAAAGAAAAATATATGTACCAATTATGAGTTGAGCTTTTAGATTTTTAGGAATCACGAAGAAAAACGTATTTACTTATCTTGTTTCATACCATATCTCAGAATTAAACAAGAATCTCATGAATTTCAATCTATATTAGCACTAAGTAGTCCATAGTAGATAATTTTTGTTCGATGGTTCATATAGTATATATTTTTATATACCAAAATAGAAACATATTTATTTAAAATAATAATAATTCTATCGAAAAAAGATTTTAGCATAAGAACTCCATAAGAAAAAAAATATATTAATTCAAAAACTCAATAATCTTCGCATGTGTCAAAATTTGTCTATGGTAGATGTGATTCTATCTACAATAAATATTCCTATACTTTTGTTCATATTACAAAATTATACTTAAGTTGTTGTAGTTGATACAAAACTACTAGAGGTTTATAAATATTACATGCACTAATGTAACTTAAAGGTTACAATTAATGTGAGATAAGATACAAGTAAGTATAGTAGGACAGTTTTATTTGTCATTCTTTGGTATAGCTTTATGAGCTTTCATTTTGTATATTTTTTATGGTAACTTTGTTTCCGATTCTTTCTCTTACAAGAGTAGAATATAATTGCGTTAGTTATATCAGAATTTATGTTGAAATTATTTACCATGTACATAATATTATCTATCATAATATTAAACTTATCCGCCATATACATAATTTTATCTACCAAATAGCAATATACATCTATCACAACCATAAGTTTATCAATAATAAAAAAAAAAGACAGAACAAGACAATACAAGATCTACTTTAATATTAAAATTATCTACCATATGACTAATTTTATCTACCATATACATAATTTTTATCTACTATATAACAATTAATATCTAACACAATCATATTTTTACCTACCAAATAAAACCAACACATTAACACAATTAAAAAACTTTAATAATATTAAAATTATCTTAAAATATATGATTTTATTTATCATATATCAATAAGAGAATATAAGAATATTGAACCCTTCAACCATAAAACTATAAACGTGAAACATTTATTTGTCTGTATATTTAGGTCGCATATCTAGAAAGTTATGATCCATATGAATCATAAGTCAGATATTCCAAACTGAGTTTGTTGTCTATATCTTGTAAAATGTTCGGTCTTGAGTGTGTTGAATTTTTTTTGGTGTCTAGCCATTGGCTTTCTGGTACAAGATAAGTTATTTTGTATCAGGAATGCATGTTAGGAAATAGTTAGACATATAACAAATATTGAACCTATTATAAATAACAATATATACAACAAATAGAAATTTATGAATCATATTTGAAAATATATGAACCAAATTTTGAATCTATATGCCAAGCAAACATTGATAGAAAACAGTGGACCAAAATAACGAAAACTAAAGATTTATGAAGTATTGATTCCAAGACCAAACTTAATCTAAAATAAGGACTACGATGTTCACTCACAATTAGGCACCTAAACATATAATAGCAATAAATTACACTTCATCGTATATCAAGGTAATAGAAATTTAGGAAATCAAAATTAAGTTAATATTATATACATATGAATGACCTTTTCATACCAGTCTATGCATATATAACTATGCAAGTATTTGAAATTAGAAAGTTCAAAAATTTAGAAATTTAAAGTTTGCAGATTGTATTTGAACCAAAAACTAACAAATACATATTTATTGAAATTTGTTCATTAACCCAATAGTTCTTTTAGAGAGAATTTATCAAATAAGTTGTATTGTTTCATCATAGAGCTTTACCAAACTATTTACAACTCTAAGCATACATAAACACTCAAATACACACACTCTGTCACAAGGAAAATTTATTAACCTAAAATTTACAATCATTACCCCAAATTAAAATATAAGATCATATGGACCACGTAGCAAATAGAAATCAAATGAATAATTATAAATCTTTAAGAGTAAAGGATTTCAATTATATATATAATAACCAAAATTTTAGAGAAAAGTTTTGTACGAAAATGAGATTCTTGGAACTAACCTACACTAGCCTCAAATCTCTCTAAATGCGACCATTCCTAAATGATGACCTCAGTCATTGACTTTACTGTGAATGTCGTGATCTATTTCCTCCAATAACGCTGTGAAGGAAAGAATCGACTCCAGAAAGTTCTGCCACCAATCAGCTCTCTGGGACTTCATTTTCGCTAACTTCTTCACCATCGACCTCAGTGTTCTTCTTCTTCTGCTTCATCGTCGTTCTTCACTAGGCCTCCCCAAATCCGTCATGCCATTGTCAAAGCTCGATCAACCTGGGGGCTTCTAGCACACTTTAGGGTATTACAGGAATAAGATTTCAACAGGCAATTGAGCTAGATAGCTTTAATATTTTGGGTTTGGACATATGCCAATTTTTGGGCATCCAAATTCTCTGCTTGAACAGTGAGCAGAGAATCAAATTCTAGTTTATGCAATGGGCATCCAAATTCAGCTGCCAATCAAATGCCTTCTCTAGTTAAAACATTAAAACTACTAGGAAACTTTAAAGCCCAACAGACTAACACCACGCCTTTATGATCTAGTATTATACCGCCAACACCAATACCATTACTGCCCTTAAAAATAGCTACATCTATATTAAGTGTTAAGCAACCTATGTCTGGTTAGTGCCATTGAGAAGAGATGGAGACCGTGTTATGAGATAGGAAATATATTTTGAAGATATATGATGAGTAGTTTGAATATGAGAATA
The DNA here is from genome assembly GCA_002914805.1 of Parasponia andersonii. Classification (NCBI taxonomy): domain Eukaryota; kingdom Viridiplantae; phylum Streptophyta; class Magnoliopsida; order Rosales; family Cannabaceae; genus Trema; species Trema andersonii. The sequence goes on from JXTB01000070.1 coordinate 245,762, forward strand.
TTGATATTTTCCATTCATAGTGTAAACAAATATGTACATGATATTCATAGAGTTGTTTGTAACAAGCATCCTACAAACAGGTTGTAAAATCCTAAATTTTTATAAGGGTAATTAAGTAATTTTACTTCAAGGGTATTTTGGTAATTTTATATTTTTAGATTAATTAAATAAAATTCGGAAATAAATTTGGTGTTCAATCCAGACAAGAATATGTCTAGATACATTTGGCGCAAAAGTGAAAAAGAAATTTCAAACCGGGGACCAAAGTGTAATTACGGAGGGACTAAAGTGAAAGAATCTTTTTAAAATTGTGGCCAAAGTGTAATCTCAGAAAGTTATTTTTCGGTCAAATCAGAATGCGCCGCATGTCCCACTGCTACAGTTTTTGAAAAATTGCATAAAACCCCCCCATTTCTTCTTCTTCTCCACGGAAGCCCCCAAATACACCACCTACGGAAATTGTTCACCTTAGCCGCCACCGTTCGTCGTCGTGCCAGACGCGCCCGTCCGCCGTGACCAGAAGACGCAGACGAACCAGCGTCGGGTGCTACCGCCGTGAACCGCCGCCTGTCGCCGGAGAAATCGTGGCTGGAAGTTCGCGCCGCCGTGACGGAAAAACGTTCGCCGTACCGTCGTCCGACGTCCGATCACCGCGCCACCGCTACCGTTGGAATCGTCTCGATGCCAACTTTCATTTTCGACTCGTCTCGTCCTTCAGCTCTGGTCCGGTAAGAAGTTGGCTACTGTAGTAATATTTTAATATTTAAATTTTGTGGTATTTTCGTAATTATTTCGGAATTGAGGTATTTTTCTCAAAAAAATTATACCACATGATAGAGGAGTTTGAAACATGAAATTTCATGATTTTTAAGTGTTAAACCGATGACCGGAAGGTCGTTAATTATCGTGATGAAAATGTGGTATTTTTGTAATTTTTGGATTTTGAGCCCATCTAGTGTTCGGGACCTCGAAACTGAGTTCTGACTTCGAATTTGGACTCAGTGAGGTCGGGACATGAAGTTTGATATAAAATATCACTATTTTTCGAAGTGGCACCAAAATCAAGAAAACAGCCCAAGAATTACACTATTTTGCGTACCACGGACCGGTTCTGTACCGGGACCCGTTTTTGACAAAATTTATATCTAAACCAACGTTTTTGGATGCTCTGAATTCAGTGGTGACCTCCATTTCACAACCCGAGACTCCGTTTGAAAAGTCAACTTTCAAGTGAACGTGACGGAACTCGAAAATCTTGTGCGAACAACTCGGTGATCAATTGAGGATATTTCGAGCGTCTTTAGCTCAGCATAACTACTATTTCGAGGTAGGGGATTCAATTTCCTTGTTTTATATTATTTTCATTAAAATTAGAATTTATTATGAAAGATGAAATTTTGTGATTTTATTAAATTAAACTATTTGAAAAGTTATTTTGATGAACTATGAATTTGTGAAACATTGTAAACCGCTCTAAATATTTTTAAATATGATTTTATACAAGTTTTTTATACTTGGAATTTGGTAAAACTATAGAGACTGTACTTTTGGATTTTAAAGTACAAAATGGATTTTAATTAAAAATCAGAGCATGTCTAAGATGTTAAATTACTACATGGATTGTTTAAGACTATATATATTGCACATTTCATATGATCATGCATGAGAGTCATCTTAGGCATCACAGTATTGTAGTAGACAGACTAGTACACCCGCCTTCGGTGAGAGCCCGTAAACCCGCACGAGGTTTGTTTTCTGACTATCTCCATTCGGTAGGCGTAGGCATTCGGTGCCTCTCCGGTTCGGTAGGAGTTAACACATGGGTGTCCCTCCAGTTTTCAGAGATAGATGTCAGGCAGAGAGCACTCAATACATGTAATATAAGTTACTCTAGTTGTGATGAGAGGATGAGAACTCATGTGATGTGTTGATTTGTGTGATGTGCACTATACTGGTTTTATTATGGTTTTCTATCCTTTTTAACCTGGATATATATATATATATATCTGGTTTTGGATTGAGCTTGATTTTCTGTAAAGATTTTTTTATATATGTTTCGAATGCTCCATATTTATTAAAATGCTTTCCATAGCTACTAATCATGCAGTTGTATTGAGAATTACTAAAAAAAAATTTTCCAAAAAGGTAATTGAGTTTTCTACTGAGCATTCACGTGCTCACCCCCCCTACTTCTTTCCCCTTTCAGGTGCCAAGTTTTTCTGTGATAGATATTCGTGTGGCTTGGCAAATATGCTTGGTATATGCTTGCAGTTCCAGTCCTCTTCATTAGTTGGTTCGTACTTTGTATCAATTTCCCCTTTTCTAAGTCAAATTTATTCAGCCATTAGTAGTATATTTACTGAGTGAATGTATGAGGATGATTTCGATATTTAATCAAGTACTTAGACATAGAGATAATTTATGAAAATTATTTTAACTATGGGCCTATAGTTTTAAATTGAATACTTTCATTTAATTTAATGATTTAAATAAAAAGTTTCTAAAATTGAACATTTATCATTTCTCTAAATTTAAAATTAAAAATACCTTGGAAATTTAAAACTAGTAGATAATATTATAATTTCTCAAGTTGGTCCAATATTAAAATTTACTTACTCTTGAGGACCAAAACTTAAATTTTAAGTACTCGAATTTTTCTAAAAATTTATGAATTTCTTTTTATCACTGTTTTCAATTAAATTTACTAAAAGTCATGACTTTGGATTTTCGGTGGTGACACAGGTTCTCAAAATAAGGAGGAAAACATGTTCCTTAAAAGAGGGAGAAATATGTTCCTTTCACATTTCGACACTCCTCTTTAAGTTAGTGCATACTAACTTGCACATGAATTTTAGAATATCTTTGGAAATCTCTCACGCTAGACTCAAGTTCACACTTGTTTTACAGTAGATTGATTTCTTGGATTTCACATGTCAAGCTCAAATTCACATGAGATTTATAGTACCATAATAAAATTTCAGAATTATCACATGTCAAACTCATACCATTATCAGCTTCACAACATAGACTTCGATTCAAAAACTTCACATGTTAAGCTCATGCCAACATGAGCTTCACAGTATAGACGTCAACTTTCCTTAGTACCAAAATAAATCATCTGTAATTATTATCAATACTGAGACACTTTTATCCTTTTTTTCTTGTATCTTCATTTCAACGACTTCAGCAGTAATTGAGACAGATGTCTCCTCGGAATTCTCCTTCTATTGATCACAAATATGATTCCACCGTCTTGAACTAAGATATGTTTGTAAGTGACAATCATGAATTGAATTATTGTCACTCATTTCATTTTGTGTTTTTTTTTGGTAAATATATCATCCCCTTTTTTTAATATATAGCCTTTTGTTTTTTTTGAGTATATGTATATATGGTTTTATAAATATATGCTAGAGAAAAATAAATTGTGGGTAGATAGCTCTAACTCTCCTTTCCAGCTCATAAGCCCACAAAATTTTTTTGTAGCCCACGAATTTTTTTTTTCGGTCCAAGTCAAATCAACTAAGACCAGGGCATAATAATAATAAAAAAGCAACAAAATAAAGGTGGGTAACAATATATATATATGGATGTCTGATACTAATTAAATAATAAACATATATATCAGTTCAGTGGTTTACGGAAGAATATCGAGTGGCAGTTATGGCTGGGATGTGCCAGCTCGGTGAGTGGTGCACAGCCTCAGACGAGGATGGGTTCACGATCGGCTATGGCTAGGATGCACGAGCTCGGCGATTGGTGCACGGCCCCGAACGAGGATGGGTTAGCTGGATCGTGCGACAGCTACGGTTACAGGCTTCGTGGTGAGCCACGGTTGAGTCTCAGGGATAGAGCTCGGTGAAGGAGCTGGTCTCGGGGAACAGTGCTCCTCATATCTGGCCATGGGGTGTCTCTTTTAACGGTGAGCTCCAGCTTGGTCATGGTCATGGGCGAGCTGCAGCATGGGCGAGGGTACAGGCGAGCGGCAATGAGGTTAAAGACCGGGCGAGGTTGCCGGTGAGCGATGTTGGAGATTTCTCGGATAGTGATATTGGGTTGGTTTGGCAGAGATTTACCCTCCTCTCAATTTTCATTTTGTTTTTTTTTTTTTTGGTGTGTGTGGTGCTACTGGGTTCAAGTGAGAGTTGATGTTCAAGTGATAGGTGAGGATTCAGATGCTGTAATTTTCGTAACAAGGTTTTGTGGGTTTTTTTTTTCAAAGGATATAGATATTAATTCGCTTTAGCCGATTGAGTATTTGATTTTCTTACCGGAATTTTGCCGAAAATATCAAAGGAACCGTTCTTTGATACCATGTTACGAGATAGAAACTATATTTTAAAGATATATGATGAATGGTTGAATATGAGAATATTGACATTTTCCATTCATGGTGGAAACAAATGTGTACAAGATATTTATAGGGATGTTTGTAAAAAACATCCCACAAACAGATTCTTAAAAGAACGAGGAAAATATGTTCCTCAAAACAGGGAGAACCATGTTCCTTTCACATTTCAACAAACCACTGGTTTAGAGTTGAAAGTCTTAGTGTGGTATTTGGTAATTTGGAATTTCGAAAGGTAGCATTGAGTCCAATCGACAAGGTCAAGAGCATCTTGAAGAATATCATTAAGAAGCATATTATTCTTATGATTCCAAATAGCCGACAAAACCATGCAGACCAGTTCAAAAACATCTTGAGAAAGATATAGAAAAGGATTAAAGATGAAGTCAGCAGCTGAAGCAAAACAGTTATGACAAATTAGATTCCAACACTTCAACATGGTCCAGAGACTTGAGAGCTGCTCACGAAAGAAGTAGTGAGATACACTTTCGACCTCCAATTTCCAATAGCAACAAATCAGATTAGCAGGAATATTGTGTTTTAACAAATTGGCGGACACGTGTGACCTTTGTAAAATAATCTCCAAACCAAAATATGGACATTAGGAGAGATGTTACAATGCCATAGTCGATTCCAACATTTCCTCAAATCATTATTAGTAGAAGCACCAGAAGCAATATGATCATTAAGCACCACGTGATATCTAGATTTCACTGAATATTCTTCATTTTTACCATAGTGTCATACTAAAGTGTCAGGGGCGGAACTAATACTCCAAGGTATCAAAAAAATATCATCCCAATCCACCGAGAGAAGACATTGACAAATAAAACCATAGTTCCACGAATCTGGGCTAGCAACAAGATCATAAACATGGAGCTCATCATCAAAGGACGGGGTAATGGGTTTGAAAGAGGATGACCTACGAAGCCACGGATAATGGAAGACTCGAATTGAGAGGCCATTACCTACTATCCAACAAAGTCCCTTAACAAAAAGATCTTTACCCATGAAATGCTTTTCCATAACCAGGAAACTCCCGTTTTTATCAAAAACATCCAGAAAGTGAAAAAAAAAAAAAANAGGAAAAGCTATTGAGTTAGTAGAAACCCTGTTTGGCTTCCGAGAAGATATAAAATTTAAAAAAAAAAAAAAAAAAACGTAGTACTTGCCCTTTAAGACACACGCTGCTAAAGAAGTAGAAAGTTGGAGAAGTTATCAAGATTGCTTTACCAACAAGGCTTGGTTAAAAGACGAATATCCCTAAACCCTAAACTACCTAGAGAATTCGGTTTGCAAATTATATCCTAATTTATCCAAGGGATTTTTCTCCTCCCGTCGTTTGTACCCCACGAAACGTTCAGAATAATAGACTGAATTTCCTTGCAAATTCCTTCATGAAATTTTAAGATGCTCGTAACCTGGGTAGGAATGGCTTGCAAGATTGCTTCGATGAGAAACTCTAGACCTCCAGCTGAAAAGAGTCCTGTGCGCCAACTTTGAGCCGCATTCTAATTCTCTCAATAATATGCTCAAACGTTTCACACTTATTTTTACCAAACACCGTTAGGAGTCCAAGATACTGATCTTTTGATTGCACCGATCCAAGCTCTAAAATTTGTAAAATAGCCTGAGTTGTAGAATCATCAGTATTAGGATTGAGAGTGATAACAGACTTTCAAGGTTAATTTTTTGCCCCCTGAAGCTTGCTTATACCAATGAAGAACTCGATGCAAAATTTTGCATTATTAAGTTCATGTAAAAACAAGACTGTTATCTGCAAAGAAGAGATGACTAATTCTAGGACTATCCCTTGCACACTTAAAAGCTAAAATTTCCCCATTAGCTTGAGCTTGGTAAATTAAAGAGGAAAACGCTTATGCACACAAGAGGAATAGATGTGGAGATAACGGGCAACCTTGTTTGGAGACCTCGAGATGGTATTATGTGAGCTTCAACTTTACCATTCAAAATCACAGAAAAAAGACGCAGAAATACAGTCCATAACTCTATCCACCCATCGATTTCCAAACCCCATACGGATTATAATTAATTTTAGAAAATTCCACTCCACTCTATCATACGCCTTACTCATGTCTAGTTTCAGTGCCATATAACCTTTGTTACCATTTGACCGTCGATGGAGTGAGTGGAGAGACTCAAAAGCAAACATCGCATTGTCAGAAATTAATCTTGTAGGCATAAAAGCACTCTAGCTTTTAGATATTAAAGATGGTAGTTTAGTTTTCATTCTATTTGTCAAAGCTTTTGTAATGACTTTGTAGATAACATTACAAAGGCTTATTGATTTGAAATATTAAACCAGTTCTAGATCCTTTTTCTTAGGGATAAGCACTATATGAGTTGAGTTAGAAATGTTTTACTGTAGAGCCTTCATTGAGAATACTCAAAAAAACTTGACAGATACTCTCACCCACCATATTCCAATGCTTCTGATAAAAAAATAGCACGAAATCCATTAAGGTTCGGCGCTTTTGTTTCCCCCATTTAAAACAATGCTACTTCGATATCTTATAAAGTGAAAGAAGACTCTAAGAGTTCAACGATATCTAGAGTTATAGTTGTATGAACGACATTGATAATATGCTGCAAGTCCACAAGACTCGATTGAGATGATTGGAAAATAGAACCGAAATAGTCTTCAATTAGCCGAATTTAATCTTCTATTTCATCTTTCCAAACCCCCAAGTTGTTCTTAAGTCTACTTATATTGTCCTTTTTTCTGTGATTGGAGGCTTTCTTGTGGAAGTACATTATGTTGCGGTCACCGGATTTAAGCCACTCAGCACGGGATCTCTATCACCAGTAGTGCTCCTCTTTTATCCGTAGATCTTCAAGCTTATTCTTAAGAGATCAAAATTCGTGGATTCTTTCAGCCACATCATTACATTTGTAAAGCCTAGAGATCTTTTTTTATAGCGACTTAATGGATTTCCGTAAAGAGCCAAAAGTCCGCTAAATCCAACTTCTAAGAGTTTCTGCATATCTGTCTGTTCTAGACTGAAAAATAGAAAGAGCATCATTAGAAAACTCACCTCCAATCCACGCTCTTTCTACCATCTCATGGCACCCATTGTAATAGCCTATTCTTGTAGAGGGGTAAAATGGTCATTTGACCTTATATAAAAAAAATTATATATATATATATACTTATGTTTCTCTCTCTCGTCCTCTCCCCCGACTCACTCTCACCCTCTTGTCGCACAGCTGAACGGAGGAGAAAGAGGACCAGCCGCCGCCGGCCCTCGTCGCGCCTTGCCACCAAGCCCAGACGACGCGCGCTGCTCAATCGAGTCGATTGTTGAAGCTCCGAGGCCACCGGACCGCCACGTTGCCGAGGAGGAGCGAAATTCAGCCACGGCTTCCGTCACTCGCCAGTGAGGATTCTGATGACGAAAAGTCGCAAAACCGGTGGCATTCGAACCCACTCGTCGTGAGCTTTCTCCTGGTATATATTTCACGATCTTATTTTGCCCAGATTGAAAGTTGTCATTTTAGGGTATTTTGAGTTTCGAATTTTAGTTTTCGATCCGACCGTTAGATTTCATTTTTGTTGTCATTTTTGGAATGTACTTGGAAAATAGAGAAGTTTGATATATATATTGATTATATTTGGTGACCGGCATGAAAATCAATATCTAACGGCTTAGATTTATCTAGTTTTGTGTGTCACTAGTCCGGTGTCGGCTCGGACCCAAATTGGTCGAGTTATTTGTCTAATTTAGCTATTTTATACATTAGGAATCCAATGGAGAGATCTGTTCATTGATTTGAAACTCCGTTAAGAAGTTAGTTTTTCCTAAGTGAGCGATCGAGGGTGTGGAATTGGTTCCCAACCCTCCGAGTGATCATCCAACGATACCTTGAGTATCCAATAGCGTGGTATCGTTATTCTAGTGAGGTACAGATTCGGTTACCTCTCTTTTATATCGTTTTAAATAGAACTTATTTTCTGCAACACATGAGAACAAATGTGATTTTAGAACTTTTAAATATCTGTGATGGAATTGAATGGTATGATTTATATATTAGATTGCTCTTGGACTTTTCTGAGTGCAGGTAATTTTTGGATATGTTAAAATAGGGCCGTTATGCTGCCTATTTTTCTACAAAATTTAATTAATTATTTTATTAAAACCAGAGCATCATTTGAACTTAAATTACTGCATGGTTATTTTTACACATCAGTTCAGAGTATACGTATCATAGGATCACACATGAGTCCCAGGTTAGCAGAGTCCGTAGACCTGTGCAGGATATTTCTTCTGATTACCTCCCTATTTGGCAGGCGTAGGTAATGCGGTTACTCCTCCAGGTTTGGTAGGCGACACACGGGTGTCACCTTCGGTTATGGGCTAGGTGTCAGGCAGGTTGTATGGCACACATAGTGCCAATACCCTAGTTTACATTGATGAGAGGTGGTGAACTCATGATTATAAGTGGATTTATGTCATATGTTTGTAGATTGATTGATTTTTAGATATCATGTTTTCTATATAAAATATATATATGTGCATACGGACTATAGGTTTTGGATATTTTCAAGTATATTTGCACATATAGTTCTGTAAATGTGTTTTAGATTAAATTAATCATGTTGGGGCTTTTCATCACTAAAAAAGTTTTTAAATGAGGTAACAGTTTTCCTACTGAGCTTTCGAGCTCACCTCTTCTTTTTCCCTCCCTTTTAGGTGATCATTCATTCGAGTCAATCGTCTTGATGGCCAAGCAAGTCGCTTGGTTTACATTGTCGTCTTATTCCTATTCTTCTTCGGTTGGTCCTTATAATTTGTTCCATTCTTTTCATTTTTTTTAACTGTTTAGCCAAGTTTGTTGTTAATGCTAAGTGGATGTATGAAGATGTATTTACTATTATTTGAGGATTTAGTGTATAAATGGGACCCTATAGTTCCCAAGAAGTATATTTTTAAAGTTTTAAGTACTTGGAATTTTGATTAATTCTGTAAATCAATTCTTAGACTTTCCGACTCAAGGTTTGCGAACTTCATTTTAATCAACATTAAAGTTTTTATTAAACCAAATTTTCGTACAAATTAATTATGTTTTTCTTGAATTCTAATTGGTATTTCTTTCTCAGTAACTAAACTAAAAATGAACCTCTTTTATACAGAATTTCTAACGATTTAGAAACTAAAATAAAAAATCTAAATACTTAGTTTTCTACGAATTTTATAAAATTCTTTATTTATATTAATTTATCCTCAAAATTACCAAAAGTCACTATCTAGGATTTTGGTTGTGACACCCATCCTCTTTGAGTCAATAAAGTTCGAACTTGAAGTCATTATCAGACACAAACATCGAAGGAGTTAAAACCTGCTACATTCTCAACAGTAAGGGACAGTTATCCAAAGAAACAAATTACTGTGCTCAACAGTCTAGACGCCATAACGCTAACGCCAACTATCAAGACAAACAAATCTATCAATTCTTTTCTAAACAAACTCATTATTTGGATGCTTGTCCATCCAAGTAAATTGAGACCCTAAAAATCTCACATCACTCAAACCACAATCCATAATAGCAATGTAGAGATTAATCATTGCCGAAGCTATTTTATCCTGTCTAGCATCTTTCTCCGACAAGCAAAGAATTTCATTCAAATCACCACCACAAAGCTATGGTAACGAATTCAAATGCTTTAAATGTTAAAGTAATTGCCACAAAAAATGACAAAGATAAGGGTTCGAATTACTATAAAAGCCAGTAAGTCTCCAGTGCTTACCATCTAACGACTGAATATAAGTATCAATACGACTCTTAGAGAACGGAGTGAATATTAACTTGCCAATCATCATTGTAACGATCCAAAACCCGGATTAGTGGTAGAAAAGAAATTTCACAAAGATAGGAAATTCCTTAATTTACTTGAAAAGTGTCAAAAATTCTAATTTTTATAAAAACGGTCCATTTAAGTAAAGTAATCGAAATTCCATCCTGTGAACCACTTCCACAATTCATATACACCATTAAACATGGATTGAATAATTATTTAAAAACGCAAAATTAAATATAAAACCCATCATCATCATCATCCACCAAAAAGTCAAACACCAGAATAGCATACATTAGTTTGTAGACAAAATAGAAAGCAATAATCTTGGTTCAATTCTAACACAAAATCCAAATAGTCCAAAGACTACGACAACAAACTCCTAGCATTATCAAGAGACAAACTGCAATCCAGATGACCTCTTACTCCTCTTAATCACCAAGATCGCACTGGACACCACCTGAGGAAGAAGGTAGGGGGTAAGCATAAATTGCCCAATAAGAAAAATAATTATCTCGATCAAAATATTTAGTGATGGGGAATTCCTGCATAGTTAGTTTAGTCCAAAACATCCATATATATATAATCCAAACCAGAAATTCATATATATATATATATAAAGTAGTATAATCAAAACCATTCAATTTATATGCATATGACACAAATCAACCCATACCCATGAGCTCACATCCTCTCATCTGTGGAAACCCAGGATGATGGTACTAAGTGTACCTAACAACCTGCCTGACACCTAAGCCCATACCCGGAGGGGACACCCATGTGTCGCCTACCAAACTTGGAAGGCCAACCGAATTGCTTACACCTTCCAAATAGGGAGGTGATCAGAAGTAACAAAATTCCGCGCGAGTTTACGGACTTTCACAGACTGTAAACCCACGATGCTAATACGGTGCTCGTGTATGATCCTATGACACGTGCAATACAGAACGGAAGTGTGAAAATAACTATGCTCGGATTTTTCAATAAAATCGGCATACTAGGTTTTTCTAGAAAAACGAGCAGCATAATAGCCCTATTTTTAATATACTAAAAATAGCATGCACTCAGAAAATTTCCAGAGCAATACAGTATATATCTCATACAACAAATTCCCATAACATACATTTAAATAGTCTAAAAATTACGTTTATTCTCATATATTGCAGAAAGTAAGTTTTATTCGAAAACGATGTAAAACACAGGTAATTGAATCCCTATCTCGCTCGAATAGCAATACCACGCTATTGAGTCCTCAAGGTGTCGTTGACGATCGCCCGAAGGGTTGGGAACCAATTCCAAGCCCTCGATTGTCCTCTTGCGAAAAACCAACTTCTCACCAGAGCTTCAATTTCACAAACGAACCTCTTCATTGAATTTCTAGCACCCAAAATAGCTAGGTTAGATATATAACTTGTCTAATTCAGGTCCGGGCCCATACCGTACCAGTGGCACATAAAACGAGACAAAACCTCAACCGTCCGATCTCGATTTTCGTGCCGATCACCAAACCACACAATATATATATCAAACTTCTCCATTTTCTGAGTACATTCCAAAAATGAACTCAAAAGCATAATTCAACGGCCGGATCGAAAACTAAAATTCAAAACTCAAAAATACCCAAAAATGGCAACTTTTGATCCGGATAGTATGGGGTTAAAATATATATACCTTGACAATTTTTGCGACGATATGAATCCAACAGGACCGATTTGGAGTCGAATGGATGCCGGAATCTTCACCGGCGGCCAAAAATCTGAAAAAGCTCAAACTAGCTTTTACGCATTTTTCCGGCGAACCAAGCAGCGGCAGCGAGCAGTGAGGGGCGGCGGAGCTTCGTGGAAGCACGGCGAGTCGATGCTGGCTGGTCGTCTGGCCGGA
>JXTB01000070.1:257824-299853 GCA_002914805.1 Parasponia andersonii
TTTTTTTTTTTGGTCAAAAGACAATTTTACCCCTTAAAAAACTAGGTTTTTACATTCTCTCCTCCTTATAGGAATTTCCTCTCGAAATTCAAAATACAAGTCAAGGTTTACATCACAATACAACTTCTAACTGGAAGTTAAACAAATGAGGGTACTTCTTGTACATCTCTGTCTCGAGTTCCCAAGTAGTCTCGTTTTCTTTCTGATGTTCCCAAAGCACCTTGACAAGTGGTATCTCTCTGTTCCGAAGCACTTTCAACTCTCTAGCCAACAAACGAACATGCTGCTCTTCATAGGATACATCTTCTTGGATCGGTACATGTATGTACTGAACAACATGAGATGGGTCCGGCGTGTACTTCTTCAACATCGACACGTGAAACACATTATGCACGTGACCCAACTGTGCAGGCAGATTCAAGCGATATGCCACTGGTCTAATCCTCTCAGTGATCTCAAAAGGACCAATATACCTCAGAGCAAGCTTACACTTAACTCCAAATCTTGTAACACCTCACCTTGGAGTCATTTTCAAGAATACGGAATCACCAATATCGAATTCTACTTCACGCCTCTTCGGGTCAGCATAACTCTTCTGGCGACTTTGAATCTCTTTGAATCTCTCTTGGATATCCTTGATCTTCTCAATAATCTCTTCAATCAGTTCAGGTTCAAGAGTAACATGCTCTTTGGGTTCTGCCCAACACAAAGGCGATCTACACGGCCTCCTATACAATACTTCATATGGAGGCACACCCACACTGGTCTGGTAACTGTTATTATAAGCAAATTCCACCAAAGGAAGATGATCATCCCAGTTTCCACCAAAATCCAGTATGCAACAATGTAGCATGTCCTCAAGAATCTGAATGGTCCTTTCAGACTGACTATCTGTCTCAGGATGGTGAGCTGTACTGATATCCAACTGCGTACCAAATGCTTTCTGCAAGGCTCTTGAAAACTTTAGATCTCTATCAGATACTATGCTTGAAGGTATACCATGCAAACGTATGATATTCTCCACATACAGTCTACTGAGCTTAGTAAGTGAGTAATCCATCTGGATCGGTATAAAGTGAACACTCTTCGTTAACCGATCGACTATCACCCAAACTGCATGGTTCTTCCTCAAGGTCTTTGGCAAACTGGTCACAAAGTCCATCGTGATCTTGTCCCACTTCCATTTCGGAATTGGCAATAGCTGAAGTAATCCAACTGGCCTCTGGTGTTCAGCCTTGACTTGCTGACAAGTCAAACAATTAGGCAAAAAATGTAGCTACATCTTTCTTCATCCTTTTCCACTAAAATTGCCGCTTCAAGTCCCGGTACATCTTGGTACTACCTAGATGTACTGCGAACCTTGATTTTTGAGCCTCTATCAGAATAGTTTCTCAAAGATTAGGGTCATTAGCTACAGCCAACTTCCCACTGAAAAGAAAAAACCCATCTCTGTTAGTACTCCAACTATCTAACTGTTCACCATTCTGAAGCCAATTCCAGATTGTCCTCAACTCCCTATCTTGCTACTGACTCTGCTGGACAGTTTGGAGAAGAGATGGTGAAATCACAATGTTGCTCAGGCAAGCAACTCCTTCATTCTCGAAGTACTGCAAGTTGTAATCACCAATCATAACTAAGTTCCTCGAATCTTCAAATACCAGTATAGCTAGTGCACCATGAGGCGTCCTACTCAGTGCATCGGCTACAACATTAGCCTTACCAGGATGATATTGTAGGTCGAAGTCATAATCCTCCATATACTCAACCCATCTTCGCTGTCTCAAGTTCAAATCCTTCTGGGTAAAGAAATACTTCAAACTCTTATGATCAGAGAATATCTCGAACTTCACACTATACAAGTAACATCGCCAAATCTTCAAGGCAAAGATCACTGCTGCAAGTTTTAGATCATGGGTGGGATAGTTCCTCTCATGTGGCTTCAACTGACGAGAAGCATAAGCTACAACTTGACCATTCTGCATTAAGACACATCCCAAACCCGTCTTCGAAGCATCGGTATACACCACATAAGGTTTGTTACTGTCAAGAACAATTTGAACAGGTGCGGTGGTCAAACTCTGCTTCAGTCTGACAAAAGCTTCTTCACTTTCGTGATCCTAAACAAACTTGACGTCCTTCCTGGTCAACTTCGTCAAAGGCAAAGCAATTCTCGAGAAATCTTGCACAAAATGATGGTAGTAGCCTGCCAAACTAAGGAAACTACATACCTCTGTCACATTTCTCGGTCTTTCCCACTCCAAGACAGCTTCGATCTTAGCGAGATCGACTGAAATACCCCCGTGAAAAATCACATGGCCCAAGAACTTCACTTCTGACATCCAAAAGTCACACTTTGATTTCTTGGCATATAACTGATGATCTCTCAAGGTCTTGAGAACTATCCCCAGATGTTCAGCATGCTCTTCTCGAGTATTAGAATATACCAGGATGTTATCGATGAACACAACCACAAAACGATCTAAAAATAGCCTGAAGATCCGATTCATGAGATCCATAAAAGCTGCGGGAGCATTTGTTAAACCAAACGGCATCACCAGAAACTCAAAATGACCATATCAAGTTCTGAATGCTGTCTTAGGTATATCATCATCCTTTATCTTCAAATGATGATAACCAGATCTCAAATCGATCTTGGAGAAGAATCTTGAACCATCGAGTTGATCAAATAACTCATCTATCCTTGGCAAAGGATACTTGTTCTTCACCGTTAACTGATTTAACTTCCTGTAATCCATACAAAGTCTCAACGTACCATCAGCTTTCTTCGTAAACAAAATAGGAGCACCCCAAGGGAAAGTGCTACTACGAATAAAGCCCTTGGAAAGCAGATCATCCAACTGTTCTCTTAATTCTTCCATCTCAGCAGGTGTCATGCGATAGGCTGGAATAGAAACTGGCTGAGCTCTAGGAACTAGTTCAATACAAAATTCGATCTCCCTATCAGGTGGTAACCCTGGTAAGTCTTCAGGAAACACCTCTGAATACTCACACACCACCGGAATCCATGGGTCTTGATCGCCTGTTCTCACCTCGCCATCCATGGCAAACAAGTTTCCATAATACTCAAGTTTCTTTCTTCCACCCAAGCACGCTTTCAGAACAAGACTAGGCTTTAACGGACTCATCCCAGCCTGATAGACAATAGGTTGCCCATCACAAGGAAAAAGAGTCACCCACTTCTTATGACAGTCTACAATGGCTCGATACTTCGACAACCAATCCATACCGAGTATCACATCATACTGTCCCATCGGCAACACAATCAAATCAGCAAGAAGCTTCCTATCACCAATCACAACTCGACAAGACTTATACACACTAAACACATTGGCTACTCCTCCCAAAGGTGTACCCAACGACAATACATAATCCAAAACAGAAAATTCCAACCCCAACAGTTGAGTAAACAATAAGGATATGAATGAATGGGATGCACCAGTATCAAACAAAACATGTGCCCAAGAGTTTGAAAGAAGGATCATACCGTCAACAACACCTCAGCCAGTGCGATCCTGAGTGTCGTCTGCCCTAGTAAAAGCATAGGCTTGGCCAGTCACCTTTCCATTCCTTTTGTCGCCTCTTCCCTGGCCAGGATGACTACTGTTGGATCCTGGACCACTACTGTCAAAACCACGCCCACCCTAACTCCCTGAGGCCTGAGTCTGAAAGTTCTAAGTAAAACCCTGAGGGTGGTACTGATGCTAATAAGGCTGAGGGGAAGTAAAAGCTTGCGAAGCACTCTGTGACTGTTGCAGCCTTGCCTGAGTGTTCTGATAAGGAACAGAACCTGACTGGCTCCTCTGTGGTCCTTCCTGAGAAAGAGGAGCTTTCTGCAGACGATTGGGACACTCCTTCTTCCGATGACCCTGCTGGCCACAAACAAAACATCCTCCGTAAGGACTGTCTCTACCATCCCCAGAAGAACCACTGTTGTTCGAGCTCCCACTGCTCGGAGTATCCTAGGCTGAGCACTGCCCCTGGTTCCTTCTGGTGGCTTTCCTGTCATCACCTCTCCGCTGGCTCCTCCTGGAATCCAAACTTGCTTCGATGGCCTCTGCCCGCTGGGTAGCCACTGTAATCTCAGGAAGAGTATGAAAAGTCTGGGTACCAATCCTGTTGAAAATGTTCCGATTCAGACGACCCCTGAACTTGGCAACTCGGTACTTCTCACTCGTACCCAGTCCAAGAGCAACACTTGCCAACTCAGTGAACTCTATCAGGTACTCATTCACCGTTCTGTTACCTTGGGTCAACGTCTCAAATCGGTTCACAACTTCATCTTGCTGTTCCTCATTGGCATACCAGGCCTTGAAAATCCGTTCAAAGTCTTCCTAAGTCAAGCTCGCTGCATCTTGCATCCGTTCCACTGTCTCCTACCAATGAATGGCACTCCTCGTCAAACGGGTAATAGTAAACATAGCCCAAAACTCAACAGGAGTACCAAGGGCTTGAAAGTGCCTCTCCATCTCACGCAACCAAGCAATTGCCGTGAGAACTTCTGGTCTACTATCAAACTACTCTGGCTGGAGACGCAGGAACCGTTGAAGGTGATCAGCCTGATCCAACTGACGTTCCCTTGGAGCTGGAGACTGATAGTCTAGATTGCTCATCTGGACAAATGCCTGCTGTATTGCCTCGATCAGATGAGTGAAATCTAGATAAGGAGGTTCGATATCTGGCTGGTGTCACAGAACTCTTCTTGGAGGCATCGTTACAAGTCTGAAACAATATACCAAACTGTTTGTGAGATAATGATGCATGCTTATCATAAAAATAACTTCAATCTAGTTTAGTGGTGATACGTCCGAGCATTTAAACTCAAAGCTCTGATACCAAAAATTTCTATCACGACCCAAAGCCCGGGCTAGTGGCATAAGGAAAATTTCACAAAGGTGGGAAATTCCTTGATTTATTTGAAAAGTGTCAAAAGTTCTAGTTTTTAAAAAAACGGTCCATTTAAGTAAAGTAATCGGAATTCCATCCCGTGAACCACTCCCATAATTCGTATACACCATTAAACATGGATTGAACACTTATTTAAAAATACAAAATTAAATATAAAACTCATCATCATCATCATCCACCAAAAAGTCAAACACCAGAATGGCATACATTAGTTTGAAGACAAAATAGAAAGCAGTAATCTTAGTTCAATGCTAACACAAAATCCAAATAGTCCAAAGACTATGACAACAAACTCTTAGCATTACCAAGAGATGAACTGCAATCCAGATGACCTCTTACTCCTCTTAATCACCAAGATCGCACTGGACACCACCTGAGAAGGAAGGTAGGGGGGTAAGCATAAAATGCCCAGTAAGAAAAACAATTACCTCGATCAAAAACATTTAGTGATGGGGAATTCCTGCATAGTTAGTTTAGTCCAAAACATCCATATATATACATAATCCAAACCAGAAATTCATATATATATATATAAAGCAGTATAATTAAAACCATTCAATTCATATGCACATGACACAAATCGACCCATACCCATGAGCTCACATCCTATCATCTGTGGAAAACCCAGGATGATGGTACTAAATGTACCTAATAGCCTGCCTAACACCTAAGCCCATGCACGGAGGGGACACCCATGTGTCGCCTACCAAACCTGGAGGGAGACCCGAATTGACTACACCTGCCAAATGGGGAGGTAATCAGAAGTAACAAAATCCCGTGGGAGTTTATGGACTTTCACCGATGGTAGGGCATGCAGCGCCACACTGTAAACCCAAGATGCTAACACAGTGCTCGTGTATAATCCAATGACACGTGCAATACAGAATGGAAGTGCGAAAATAACTATGCTCGGGTTTTTCAATAAAATCGGCATACTAGGTTTTTATAGAAAAACAGACAGCATAACGGCCATATTTTTAATATACCAAAAATAACCTACACTCAGAAAATTTCCAGAGCAATACAGAATATATCTCATACAACAAATTCCTATCACAGATATTTAAATAGTCTAAAAATCACGTTTATTCTCATATGTTACAGAAAGTAAGTTTTATTCGAAAACGATGTAAAACACATGTAATTGAATCCCTACCTCGCTCGAATAGCAATACTACGCTATTAAGTCCTCAAGGTGTCGTTGACGATCGCTCAGAGGGTCGGGAACCAATTCCAAGCCCTCGATCATCCTCTTATGAAAAACAAACTTCTCACCGGAGCTTCAATTTCACAAACAAACTTCTTCACTGAATTCCTAGAACCTAAAATAGCTAGGTTAGATATATAACTTGTCTAATTCGGGTCGGGTCCACACCGGACCGGTTGTACGCAAAACAAGACAAAATCTCAAACGTCCGATCTCGATTTTTGTGCCAATAACCAAACCACACAATATATATATATATATCAAACTTCTCTATTTTCTGAGTACATTCCAAAAATGAACTCAAAAATACAATCCAACGGCCGGATCAAAAACTAATATTCAAAACTCAAAAATACCCAAAATTGGCAACTTTTGATCCGGACAGTATGTGGTTGAGATATATATACTTTAACGATCCTTGCAACGATACGAATCCAACGAGATATATATGTCTAACCTAGGGTTTTTGGATACTTTGAATTCAGTGGTGAAGTCTGTTTCATGAATTGAAGCTCCGTTTGAAAATCAAATTTTCAAACCAAGGAACCAAAGTTTCGAAAACAACGTCCACTCTTCTAAACGACACTGAAATAACGCTAAACTTTTTTCATAGCCTTGTAATGCTAGTTGGATGCTCGATTGAGGTAGAGATTCAATTACTTGATTCAAGAATTAATCTAGTTTATGAATTTTACATATTTTTAATAAATTTAGAATTTCGTGAAATAATTTATAAAAATTGTGTTTATATCCATTTCTTACCTGATTTGAAATATAAACTACTTGGGAGACACGTCACACTAGTCGGCGTGTCATATACTATTTTGGAATATTTTCTGCAGGAAATAGATTTTTGGGTTTCGATAGAAAATAGCCGTTGTAATGCTAAAATTTTTAGAAAATCCAAAATGGTTTGAGAACTCAATTTTGAGGACTGGAAGTGATTTGATTAAAGAATACTGCATGGTTATTTTGACATTTTGTGGAAATGGTGCATATCTTTATTCTGTCATTTATAAAACATTTGCATACATTCATATATTTACGATGCCCTACATCGGGTGATCGGATTTACGATGCCCCACAATAGGTGATCGGACTTACGATGCCCTACATCGGGTAATCAGACTTACGATGTCCCACATAGGGTGATCGGACTTACAACGCCTCTTTAAATGGCTCGGACTTATGAGTGATCCACCAAGACAATTCGGACATCATGATTGCATATATGGTTGTATATCGGCTTGAATAGATATGTACTGGTTTTGATGAATGTTTTAAAATGGGTTGGAATATTTGAACCGTTGGACTATGATTTCTACTTGATTTTTGTGAACTGTTTTGAATGGAATACCAACCATGTAGGACCTTCAACATGAGTATATTATATATATATATATATATATATATATATATAAGAACTTGTAATCGATTCTCTACTGTGCATTAGCTCACCCTCTTTCTTCCTATCAGGTGGCACACAGTATAATTTGGATCAGAAGAGTTAGATCGAAGCATTTGCAGAACAATTAGTTTATTTATAATTTGGTAAATTCCTACGAGACTTGTGAAATATTTAAATTTGAGTAGGAATTTGGATTTTATTAAACTATATAATTAGAACATGAAATCTAAACATGGCTTGTATTACTTATGTCTGGGTTTGAGTGTGAGATGATTTGTGATATACGACTATTAAACAATTGTTTTAATTACGGTCTATGTTTAATGAGTGACGCGTAACTGTAGAATTTTATTTTCAATTAAATATTTTGTTGAGGCCAGTTTTGAAAGGTTAGAGATCTGGGGCAAAATTTTGAATGAATTGAATCTTTTTGTTTATTATTTTTTTTGGTATTTCTAATTTATAAAATACTCATTCTGCCATTGACTCCGGCCTCAGGTTGTGACAAGTTGAACCTCAATTTATACAAAACAAAACGTCTAAGGAGCTCATTCAATCGCTCAAACATTGGTTTTTGCATAATCGAAGTGTAAGGAGCGATGCCCAAATACCTTTTTATAGTAGTGTGTTAATAAATTATAAATATATATATATATATATACATATAATATCAAAGACTCTTGTCTATGTCATATTAAACAGAATCATATGGAAGGTCAGCATGCCATGTTGCTTATTAAATAACGTTTCGTAAAAAATAAAAATAATTACGAATCATAGAAAGTAAAAATAATTACAAAGACACTTGTCTAACCTCATATATATATATATATACATGGTTAGATAATACTATTTTTATTTATATGTGTAAGTAAAATATATGAGTCAGTTCCACTTATGTGTGGGTGAAAACATTTACTCACACTCATATGTGTGGGTAAATTTAACAATAATAGTTCAAAATTACTCACACATAATATATGTAGGTATCTTATGTGTAGATAAAAAAAATTAGTCAATACCACATAAGCTAAAAAATAGTAGAAAAAATTTCCGCCAAACTCTAACACGAGTGGGATTCAAGGCGCCAACTTATATGTGGGTGAAAGCATTCACTTATAGTTATATGTGTAGACAAATTTATTATTATCAGTACTTTGTGTACCCACAAAGTCCAAATTACCCTCACATCATATGTGTAGGTATATTATGTATGGGTAAAAGAAATTTGTCAAAGCCACATAAACTATAAAATGGTGGAAAAAATTCCTACCAAACTCTAAGATAAGCGGAAATTTAAGGCACCAACTTATATATGAGTGAAAGCATTCACTTACAGTGTTATGTGTGGGCAAATTTATTATTATCGACACTTTTTGTACCCACACATTATGCGTAGTAAAAAGTCTAAAATGACCCACACATAATATTTATGGACAAACTATGTGTGGGTAAAAGAGAATAGTATAATTACACATCAACGCCAATAAGCAAAACAAAGGTGGACAAAATTCTCGCCAACGTCTAAAATTTAGGATGCTAAATTATGTGTGGATGATAATATTCATTTATACTAATGTGTGTGGGTAAATTTATTAATTTCGATACTCCTTTCAATATGTGTGGATAAAATACTAAAATTACCCACACATAAGATGTGAGGGTAAATTATGTGTGGGTAAAAGAGGTAATTTTCCGTAATACTTGACCTAGTCAAAAGTTTTGACCAAAATTATGTGTGAGTAAAAAGGGTAATTTTCCGTAATAATCAACTTAGTTAAAATTTTTGACCAGGTCAAAAAATTCAAAATTGACAGAGACCGTTTCGGAAAGACAACCGAGCATGTTTGACTAAGGTTGAAATTATTCGACTGCGGTCAAACCCCAATCAAATATCAGTTGAAAATTTTTGATAGATAGCTTCGACCCAGTCGAAAATTTTCGATAAGGATTGAAATATTCCAATCATAGGTCGAAAAATGATCAGCACAACTAAAAGAGTCAGTTGAACAAGTTCGACCACAATCAAAATTTTTTGACCTTAGGAATTAATTTTGAAAATATTAATGAGTGGGCCTCATTTTTCATCACAAGAATTTAGTAAACCCCTAAATATAAATTCCCCGAGTGGATTTTAAAAGAATTTTATTATTCTCTCACTAAACTTTTCTAATCCTTCCCTAGAGTTTTCTAATTCTCTCCCTATTCAAGGTAAGCAAACCTCCATGAAAATAACCCTTTTGTAAGTATCCTTTATATTTTGTTTTAAATAAAATCATACAAGGTGTTAATTTTGCATTTCCATCTAAAAGAAAGTTTTTAAACGTAACATTTATCATTTTGTTTTTATTTTTCTTCTTCAATTTTTTCCACTTTATTTTAGTTTATTTTTTTGTTGTTATTTTGATTGTCTATGTGCTTGGAGTACCATTTAAGGTATATGCTAATGGTTTTGTTTTTTTTAATAAGAAAATAAAATAAAAAGGACTTGTTTCTCAGAGGCTCATAGTTAAAACATAGGGGTCAAGAATAGAAATCTCACAATATGGCTCCACATATATATTTTGAATTTGTATATTATGGAATGTTTTTAAATGGAAAGTTTCTAATATGGTTATGTTTCCACGTTTCTTTTTTCCGCATTTTATTACAAATATGTAATATTACATTTGTTTTTCGCTCCTACTACAAAAATACTTTGGCTCCACCGCTGATTACAACAAAGTCCTCTCCCTTCACACAAATGCCCAACCGGAAACTCATTTTGAAGAGTTAAAAATTCCAAAAACCCATTTTTACAAATCAAAGATTAAAATTATTTTCTTACAACCCCCATTGTCCCACCAAAACACCGAACCCATTCTCAGAACTTAAACTCAATAGTAAAATGTTCTTCCTCGGAATTTCAACATGTCATAAGCTTTAAGTTTCGTCTTTGAGGCAGCAACAATGACTTCCACCTTCGGAGGGGTAAGGTAGACATTCAACATATATCAAGCCATACCCTTGTTCTTTGCATGGTCTTTTTCAGTCGCTCCTGTTTTCACATGTTCCAAGATAGACGACGCATGGATTTTCATCATTTGATTCTCCAACTTCTGTGTAAAGGAATAACAAATTCGTTAATTAATATTTCAACAATTCAAAGAAAAATTTAATTGGTTGTGCAGGAAGAGAAGATTTACAATACTCACTCTGTTAATCTCGAGATCTAAACAGTTTAGGAATGATATAGATATTTATTTGGCACCGTTGATAGATTATTTAAAAAGTCTATGGAATAGAGTCGATTGTTATGATGCAAAGAAAAATGAGAGATTTAATTTAAGGACAATATTATTGTGGACAATCAATGATTTCTCTGCATATAGTAATTTGTCTAGACATTGTGCAAAGGATTACAAAGCATGCCCAAAGGAAGAAAAATCTGTCATTGCTCATACAGTCAGTGATTCAACCTCAATAGAAAAAAGTGGTTCCTTTATCATCATCTAGTGCTGGACCCATGTATTCAGAGTTGCCTATACAAACTCCTTATCTTCTCCCAATATTGAAGTATTTGTATTCAATAATTTCAAAATTTATCATCAATAGTGATGGAATAAGAGATATGCGGGATTAAGGAGCATTAACTTTATGTGGCAACAGAAGACATAATATATTTTTCTCTTCTCTAAGAGATTTGTGCTATATGCATCTCAATATATATCAAGTATATCAACTTTTTTATACATATTGCATATTTTCTTAATTTATAGTTACATAATATATTTTTGGTTTCTAATTAGGTACTGGTACCATGAAATTTTGAGTTTTGAACGACTGCACTTATTTTAATTTATTGATCCTTCTGTCTTATCTAAAATTTCCAGTGCAAAAAATGATAGTCGTCCTCATGATCTTGTACAAAGACTCCATGTAGCAAGCAAAGGAATTCTATTATTAGCTCCTTATAATCTTGGGTAAATATTATCTTTCTTTGACTAAAATGTTATATGGTTGATTTCTTTATATTTTCTTCTTGTCATAATTAGTTACATTACTTTGAATAGGCAATATTGAATATTGATGGTGATTAAAGTAGCCTAAGAAAATATTTATTTTTTTGATTCACTTGGACACTGACCAAGATAGGATACTCAAAATCTCATAAATTGGTTAGTGTAGTTTATAATATAATATACTTAATATATGTTTATGTAAGTAATCCACTAGTAATAAGATATTTATTTTCTTTTAATACATTCCAAATACATAATGTGGACAAGTAAAAAAGGAGACAACAACCAAGGTGGTATGCCATTAAGGTGTGATCTATAAGGATTATAATATGAACTTATTAAGGTATGCAATTGATGTTCATATATTTTAACTATATATAGTTATCATCATAATCATAGTAACCATCTCAACCCAATTACATAGAGTATAGTTTTTATGTCTTGTGCATGATACAAGACTTGGTGAAAGATAATAGTCTAGTGGATTATATTGGATCAAATGTAAGTATCTTGATACTTTACTTTGTTTGTCTAAAAGTATTTCAGTTCATACATGTGCTTGTCATTTTTAGTTACTAAATTTGATTTGTATTTATAAACTTATATTGTCATGGCCAAAAAATTTATTCAGTGGACGATATCAATAAAATGCATGAAGAATGGGCCATAACCATAACCAATCATCTATGATTGGTCTCGATTAGTTAAACTATATTCTTAGACTTAGTTATTAGTATAATACATCAGAATTCTATTGTAAGTTTTACTGATATTCTTAAGTATTAGGTTATATTTCTAATTTATTAACTTTATGTATGTAAGTTAGACTAGTGTAATCTTGAATTAAGTTAATTAACTTGTAAGTGGGAGTGGTACACATATTATGTTGTATTTGTTTATGTAATGAAATTTTAGTTGTATACATTTATTTGTGAATTTATCTAGGTCTAAATATGGTAGAAGTCAAATGAGACTGTTTATATGCAGATTTTTATTGTGTGGAATTTTATAACTTATCCACAGGAAGGGAAAAAGATTTCCCTTGGAGTGGGCCTTTAACGGTTATTCACGTGGACCCCCCGTTAAAGGGCAATTGGAAGCCCGCTGCTAAATAGGATCAATTGTGGCAGTTATATCTGAATCATTGTAATTGATCACCGCCAAAGACATTTAATAAAGGTTATAACTGCCATTGAATATATCAATTACGGTGGTTCTCATTAATTGATCTATCTATTTTGGCGGTTATCAACTGCAGTTAAAAGTGTAATTTTTTAACAGCATTTGTACTAACAACAGTTTTCAACCACCATGATATTATTAATTACGGCAGTTTTTAACCACTGTGAATATCTTTTTTTGTAGCAGTGAGGTAAAATGTTAAGGAACGATTTTATATTTAAGATTTGATTAATTAATTAGACATCAGAAATTAGAAGAATACAAAAGCTACCCATTGCTTAGGTAATTATAAATGAGTGGCAAAAAATAAAAGAGAAATATGGCTCTAATATATATAACCAAAGTCTGACCAAACTTCTCTTCTCCCTTAAAATGGCACAGCAAAAAACACTAACCTAAAAATAACGAACTAGATAAGTATTCACATAGATATGGAGACCAGAAGAATGTCAACTTAGATGTTTAGTACTCCCTCACTCTGAACTTAAGACTATCAAACAATTAAGAAACATGACTTTACAAATAAGTGCCTCGCTTTGTAAGATTGCCACTTCAGTGTTTGTAGAAAATGAAATTGACAATTGTAATCTCGGACTCCAACTTTTTAGCCTTTATGTTTCTTCTTTTCTTATCTTTTTTTTTTTCAAGATGAAGGTAGGGCTTTAAGGTTATAGATCGATATAGAATAGATGAAACAACAGACTTAGAGAAGCATTTGATGCTTTTATCATCGTCTACCCAAAAGAAAAAAAATCAAACATCAAATTTAATAGTGTTAAATGGAAATGTGAATGTACATTTGAGAAATATTAAGGTGTTCATTAGTGCATAATAAACTTTTGTTAAATAAGGTATTCTGACTATTAAAGAATAATCTAATAGTTTGGAATAAAAAGTCTCACCTACTCTGGCATCTCCCTATAATATAATATGTTGCAAGTACATAAGAAGTTTGGATAAATCCAAGATTTAGGTTGTAAACCTAAATAACAATTTGATGAATAAGTACCTACTATCCAAAATCCAAAAAAATGAACAAAGTAATATGATATGAAAGACTTTGCTAAAGCTAAAAGTCGAAATTTGAGTTTTTACCTTTATTTCTCGAACTCAAGTAGGATTTTTTTTTAAGTAGATGAGTGAGTTCTAGAGAGAAACAAAATGTATTGGAACGTCTAGCAGGGGTTCAATGAGTTTATAATTTATGGAATTTTTGGGTATGAAATCGCGATTCACATATAGTCTATTCGTAAAAACTATTAGAAAAGACATTTGGTGGCTAAAGACTACTGTCTAGGTTCATTTCCCAAAAAAGTAAGCTATTTTTAAGCTCAAAAAACTAAAAGCTAGCTTAACATCAAAATCAAAAAAAAAAAAATCGTACTATTAGTGTGATATACAATACAATTTTTTTTTCAGAAAAAACTCAGTCCTACTCATTAATTAATAAGTATTGAGCAACCCCTCACAAAAAAAATAAAATAAAATAAAATAAAACAAGTATTGAGCAATATATTAATTGAAAATAAAAGAGTTTATGGCACTAACGGTGCCTAAACTATATAACTTCTTGCAATTTAGTCTCCAAACTTCTTACTGTAGCAATGAAACTCTTGAACTTTCTTATTTTAAGTAATTTAGTACTTAAACGATCGAAATTACAACTTACTATTAAAATTCTAACCAAAAACTAGGAATGACAACGTAGAAGATTGGAAATAGATTTTTAATTACCATCTTCATCCTTGAAAGTTAATAATAATACTATACTCATCTTATTAATTATTTTTTTAGATGCAAAAATAATATGAGTATTAACCAATGGATAACGGAGAAAAGCATGGTTGCCTATTACTCATTGATAATAATAAAATATTAAAAAAAATTAAGACAAAAATACTAAATCTTTTTTATAATCAACAAAACATTAAACACAACAATATACTAATAATATTCAAACTCTAAAATTTAAATATATAACTAATTAAAGATATATGTTAAGTCTGTTTATCAGGTATTACTGAATGAATTAATTTTCTAAAAAATTTCGTAAGTTGGTAGTATAGAAATAGTAAAAATGACACAAGATATTTTTACTTAGTGTAGTTATCTCCTTATAATCTATGTCTAAGAGGCCTCGCCTAGGGAATAAACATTATTAGTGATGTTTGAATAAATATAAACATGAATTTGACTTATATAATAAAAAGTCTCCCTTTTTTTATCATTACAATGTGGATGTATTCCCTCACCAGCATGTCTAGTGAGCACTACTCGTTTTAGGTAGACTTTGTCCTTTTGAAATCCTTTCAATTACTTAAAGTTGATCGTCTTCCAAAGATTTTGTGTTCATCCGCCCGATGAACACCTACAGTGAAGCTCCCCTTGATTTTGTTTGATCATTTATTCGTGAACTTCCTTCACAGCTATAGATCGAACTTTTCTCGAACATATTCAGCAACTCCCATGAAGTACTATATCACATATTTACTTATATGATCATCCTCCTCCTCTTGATAGCCTTTTGATTCTTCATCACTCTCAGTGAAGATTATAGCCTCGGACTTCTTCTAAAAGGTATTAGCATACTCGACTTGCATTTGGTCATACCTCTTACAATCTCTACATTGAATTCCTTTAGTTTTCTTATTAATATCATTTTTGAAGGAATTATTACATTTGAAAGAATTTGAGGCTTCATTTTTGATTTTGGCCGCTTGCCAAATTTCTTCCACACTTTGTTTGAACTATCAAATAATGGGAGGCGAGATATAGAAGCACCTTCTGTCATGAATATCATACCTAAAAATAGATCAAATCTTCCATAAGATCTCATTAGAAATATTAGTATCCCATTCTGATACCAATTATTAGGTTTGTTTAGTAGGTATTACCAAATAAAATTAATTTCGTGAAGTGGTAGTTTAGAAAAAGTGAAAATAACACAAGATATTTTTACTTG
The DNA here is from genome assembly GCA_002914805.1 of Parasponia andersonii. Lineage (NCBI taxonomy): Eukaryota > Viridiplantae > Streptophyta > Magnoliopsida > Rosales > Cannabaceae > Trema > Trema andersonii. The sequence goes on from JXTB01000070.1 coordinate 273,511, forward strand.
ATTCAATTATCTTCCGATAACCTAAGTCTAAGAAGCCACGACTAGAGAATAAATACTATTAGTAAAGTTTGAATGAATACAAACACCAGTTTGACTTATACAATAAAAAGACTCCCTTTTTTGATTGTCGCAATGTGGACATTCTATCACCAACGTGTTGAGCAAGTACCACTCGTCTTCGGTTGACTTTATTCTTCTCAAATCCCTTCAGGTACTTGAAATCGATCTTCTCCTAAGGAATTTTTATTCATCCTCCCAATGAATACTCATAGTCACGCTTCCATTAACTTTGTTTGATCTTTCACTTATGAACTCCTTTCACAGCTACGGATCATTCTTCTCCTAAAGATATTCAGTACTTCTCTTGAAGTATTGTATCACATGACTAGAACTACTCCTAAGTTTAAGAAAATGGCTAAAAGAAAAATCTTTCTATTACGCTCAATAACAAAAATACAATAAGTGGTCTCTCTACTTAAAGCTACTCTTGAGTGACATTGAAATAGAGAGAGCAACTCGTCACATATTAGGGATCTATAGAATAACAATTAAGAGCATTTAATGTTGATTAGAAGACTTGCGAAATCAGTCAAATTAGTTACCAAACTTAGAATACTAATTTGGAAATTAATTATTGATTTTGTTTACGTGCTGTAAAATGATCTGTCAATACAATTATGTTGGAATAGAAAATGAAACTTCCAAATTTCTTTTCTGAAACAAAATATTCTGTTACTCAAATATTTTGAGAGCTTATATCCTAAATAAAGTAACTTTAAATATTAAAAATCAGTGCAAATGAGTTAAAGGAAACTTTTATAAAAGATATTCACATAAAATATTCATTTAAAGGAATTTTCTTAATGAAATATAGACAGATATTCAAAACCAATTTTGGCAAGAGTCACTTACCAATTTCTACATAGTTGAATCCGTCTATAACTTAATATAATCAAATATTTATGATACACAGTTACACAAGTCCTGACCTAAAAGAATATAAAAGCAAGTACTGAAGAACTTAATTTGATCAAATATTTAGTCGCATGTTGTAACATAACCGAGTAAATTAATTATGTTACAACATAAAGGATCCCAATAGATTTTTCTCTTTCAATCACCCTCTTTGGTATCTTTTAGACAAATATTTGATATAAACAAAATCCGTATGCAATTAAAAAATATCATGCTTTCTCCCTTTTTTGGACAAAAGATCCAAAGATAGAAGAATCAAGATAAAGAAACATTAATCATATAGAGAGAAAAAAAATGGAAACATATTTAAACATAGAGTAGCAAACATGTCCTACAAAAACAAAAAAGTGCCAAACAAAAATAGTATGTAATTGTGACATGACTCTCCCTTGATTGTTGCTCATAACAAGAAGATAACTACTTACTTTTCTCTGCATTTCAGAAACTTGATGATAATAGTATCATCATGATCTTTTTCTTTTCTCTTTCATAAATCTCCCTCATTAAATGATACAAGCATCATAAAGAAAGAAATGAAACACTCTCATTTTCAATGTCTCCTATTAATTTGTAGGGTTCATTACAACTAAAAGCTTTTGCAAAACTAGAGAGAGTATCAAAAGAAGAAGGAGTAAAGAAAGTGAAAATGGTGAGATCAAATTGGAAAACAAATTAGGATTAGAAGAATAATAAAAGAAATATGCACACACAATCTTTCAATTACTCGGAAATAGAAAGAAAAAAAAAGAAATAAATTAGAGCCAGCAAATTTTGGGAAATCAAATAACCATCATTTGGAACATGTTTTAACATATAACATTAACAAATAGACTTTCCATCAACCACCTTTTTTCTCAAAAAAAAATATTTTATTCCCATGTTACAATAGTCCTAATTTTGCCACAAAGTCAGAATTTTCCATATGGTAAGCTAGAATGAAAAATAGAAATTAAAGAATTTATATTAATCACAAAACGATTTTAAAATAGACAGACCTTCTAATTTTTATCCTCCAAAATTTTTAGAAAATTTTAGGTCAAATTAATCATCAAAAATTGAAAAATAGCTGATATACCTTTGTTGTTGATCTCCACAAAAATTTACATTTATTACAAACTTTTGTGTGTGTTGTAATTTTTTGAGCAGTACATTTTTATTTATTGTTACTGCCTTTTTTGTTTTATTTTCTTTTTATAATAGTACAAAAATGAAGTACCTACAGTCATTAGCTTTTACTATATCACTGAGGTAGCCCTTTTTATATAGTATATCATCCTTTATTATATTTGTAATACATAGTACCAGATTACTTATAGATGGCTTTCACATATCAGTGTAGGTAGGTAGCTTTTTCTAACTATGGAGCCTGTTTACATATAAATTTCTTACTGAGATTAAACAACAAAAAGTTATCAGTTAAAATCCTATCTAAGATTTTTAATTTTCCCTTAAATATCCAAAGATTTTAAAAGATAAGAACAACAAAAACTATATATTAGAAAATCAATTCATAATTGACAAAAATTCATCTTTTTCCAAATTTTCTTTAAGCTTTCTAAAAAAAACATTATCTTAACTTCAAAAGGCAAAATTTAGCATAAAACTAAAAGTAACAAATCACTTAGAATTTATCTCTAAAGTTTTCTTAAGGAATAAAAAACTATCAAATTCAAAAGATTTTATGGAAATATCTGTAAGTTGTTTCTCTGTTTTAACTTTTCCAAAGTCAATGATTTTATTTTAGGCTCAATCAAAGAAGAGAAGAACACATATTTGATCAAATTCATGTACCTCTTTCATGTGACCATGAAATCATCTATACTACCTGTTATTAGGTCAGGTGAATGATTTTTCTTCATCCTATATGAGGCTTCAATAGATACAATATCTCTCTTTTCAGTTGATATTGTAACAGCAGTAGTTGACGTTGTAACATGACTATTTGTATTTATAATAGTGTCAAGTTGTGTTGTAACATATATTTTTGAACCATAATCTCCTACAACTTCATCAATAAAGTTGTTTATCTCATTCTTCTTGTGATTTATCAGTATGGTTCTGTCACCTATTATGTGCTTAGAATACCTATTATCATTAGTAACGCATGTTCTAAAACATGTTAAAGAAGTAGAGCAATTTAAATCCTATTTCTTTATCCAGACTTCCCTTGTTTTATTTGAAACATCAATATTTTTCCTGAGTGTTTTTCTTTAGAAAGAAATCACATGTGAAAAATATTTAATTTTCAAAAAAATTATCATAGTAAAATACCAAGGTCTGATATGACCTTTAACACCATAGAAGTAACAAGTAGGAACAAACTTACCATACTTACCTGTTGAATTTAGCGTTGTTGGTTTATTGCGTGTTACAACGTGAGAGTTTGGTGCTGCAACATAAGTACAATTTTCTACAACAGGATTAAAAAAAGAACTTTTGATCAAAGTAGTTTTGAATTAGAGTACTCACCTATAAATCCAAGTCCTCTATGATTAGAACTAGATTTAGCAATGGACAAAATATGATCAAGCTTATCAGTTCCAGAATTCAACATCTTTAAGGATTTTTGAGTCCTTTCAATATCAACTGAGACCTCTTTTAGTTTTGCTTCCTTTTCAGTCAATAAGGTCTCCAATTTATGCACTTTGATTTGCGAGTTCTCCTTGAATTCAATAAGTATTGAAATTCTACCTTCCAAAGAACGATTCTGATTTACTACTCTAATACACTGATAATACTTATTCTTATATGACTCTCGAATTGATTTGTCATCCAGTTCAGATTCATTACTATTAAAATCATGTTCATTATTCTTTCTTGTCGATGATACTGTAACATGACTGTCAGATGCAGTCTGTTTTGCAACCTGACCTGTAGATTTCGACACAGAACAAATGTCAACGGAAACAAAAGAAACATTAAAGGCAACATAATTACTTATATGATTATCATCCTCGTCTTGACTACCTTCTGATTCTTCATTACTCTCAGTGAAAATTATGGCCTTAAACTTCTTCTAAAAGGTATTAGTACACTCAGCTTGCATGTGGTCATACCTCTTAAATCTCTACATTGAATTCCTTTAGTTTTCTTATGAATATCATGTTTGAAGGAATTATTACATTTGAAAGAATTTGAAGACTTCATTGTTGATTTTGGACACTTGCCAAATTTCTTCCACACTTTGTTTAGGCCATCAAGTAATGGGAGGCGAGATATAGAAGCACCTTCTATCATGAATGTCATACCTAAAAATAGATCAAATCTTCCACAAGATCTTACTAGAAACATTAGTGTCCTGTTTTGATACCAATTGTTAGGTTTGTTTAGTAGGTATTGCCAAATAAAATTAATTTCGTGAAGTGGTAGTTTAGAAATAGTGAAAATAATACAAGATATTTTTACTTGATTTAATTATCTCCCGATAACCTAAGTCTAAGGAGCCACGGCTAGAGAATAAATACTATTAGTAAAGTTTGAATGAATATAAACACCAGTTTGACTTATACAATAAAAAGACTCCCTTTTTTTATTATCGCAAGGTAGATTTATTCCGTCACCAATGTGTCTAGCAAGCATCACTCATCTTAGGTTGACTTCATTCTTTTAAAATCTATTTAGATACTAGAAGTCAATCTTTTCCTGAAGATTTTGTGTTTGTCCTCCCAATGAACACTCATAGTCATTCTCCCATTGACTTTGTTTGATCCTTCACTTGTGAACTCCCTTCATAGCTACTGATCGATCTTCTCCTAAAGATATTCAGCACTTCTCCTGAAGTATTGTATCACACGACTAGGACTACTCTTAAGTCTAAGAAAATGGCTAAAAGTAAAATCTTTCTATTATGCTCAATAACCAAAATACAATAAGTGATCTCTCTACCTAAAGCTACTCTTGAGCGACATTGAAATAGAGAGAGCAAGTCGTCACACATTAGAGATTTACAAAATAACAATTAAGAGTATTTAATATTGATTAGAAAACTTGCAATCAGCTAACTTGGTTACCAAATTTAGAATACTGATTTAGAAATTGATTGTTGATTTTGTTTACGTGTTGTAACATGATCTGTCAACACAGTCATGTTGGAATAAAAAAAGAAACTTCCAAATTTCTTTTCTGAAACAAAATATTCTGTTACTCAAATCTTTTGAGAGTTTATGTCATGAATAAAGTAACTTTAAATATTTAAAATAAGCATAAATGAGTTAAGAAAACTTTCATAAAAGATATTCACATAAAATATTTATTTAAAAGAATTTCTTCAATGAAATATAGACAGATACTCAAAACCAATTTTGGCAAGAGTCACTTATCCATTTCTACATAATTGAATCCGTCTATAACTTAATATAATAAGATATTTATGAAAGACAATTACACAAGTCGTGATCTAAAAGAATATAAAAGGCAAATATTGAAAAACTTAGTCAGATCAAATATTTAGTTGCATGTTGTAACATAACCGAGTAAACTAATTATATTATAACATAAACATTGCCAACAGATTTTGCTCTTTCAGTATAAGAATATAAATAATTTAAAATTAAATTTTTATATAACAATTTTTCTATATGAATATATATATTGGGATGGGTACTGTACAGATTATGTTCATACTGTCCTCATATTATACCCGTATATTAACGGTATGCTTATTCTCCGTCCTGGTCATTTTCTCTGCTTGAGCGATTTTTTTCCTCTCTGTTCGGATAAGATAACCATGAACACTCGTAACCATGGGTTATATTACCATCTTTATCAAAAATGCATGTGAGGAGTATAGCTTCTAAAAGTGTATTTAAGAGAAATATATTAAAAAAAAAAAAAAAAAGATTTATAGAGAATGGAAGATATATTATTTGTGACTTTTCTAGAGCTGCAAATTTAGAAAAAAAAAATTTGTGATTATTTATTTTTATACTTAAAATTCTCAAATTACCTTTTAAATATACTTTCCAACCATATTCTCTTCACGTATATTTTGATTATTTGAGTTGTAATTTAGATACTTTAAGGACCAAATTGCATCAAATCAAAAAATTCATGGTCTTATTTTTACAATTAAAACTTTAAGGATCAAATTGCTACAAATATTTAAGTGGTTCAGGGAGTGTTTGTGCCATTAACCCAAAATGTAAACAATATTATTTATCACATATATACATAACTAAATTGCATTTACCGAAAAAATAATCAATCCGGCAGATGGTTTGAAATCTTAACCAGCTAGTGAAAAAGTTCCATGCACCTGAAGCATTTTGTTGACACTTTAACATCTACCTGACTGTACTAAGTTTGTGCCAGATGACTAGCATATTACACATAATTAACAAAGTATTTCGGTTAATCTATACATCTGTGAGTATAATAAATATGTTTTCTGTATAACAAATATATTGGTACGTAAAGAAGTAACTCTACATGAACATATTATTAGGCGAGCAGAACATCCTATGAGTGGCTCTCAAAATCTCTTACATTGGTTTTCGGAACTCCTCTGTTTCTTTTTTTCAGTCCATGCTTTGATTGTTTTTTATCTTAATTGATGCACGAGGAATTAGATGCAATCTTCTGGCTTTTTATGCAAACACCCCTACCACTATTTGTGACACCATAACAGTCCTGGTAATTAACTTCATCAAGATTCATTAGCCAGTTGATAAGTTCTATTGATGATCCTTTTTCTTTTAGAATATCATCTGCTTTTTTCAAAGCTATATTCAAATAACCTTCCACAATTTTTCTACTATCCTCGACTGCCACACTTTTTGATATGACATTTAAGGCTTTGCACACAAGTTTTCTTGATTGCATACCCGACCGCCAATGCCTCTTCCCCGTCCCATGATCTTCTTCAGAGTCCAAATCGACCAACGGATCGTATCCTTCTTTTGCTGATTTCGTCCACCTCTTCAATATGTATTGAGATGGTATTTGGAAGATATTTTTCACATGGAGTACTTTCACAGAATGACTGCACAAAATTCCAACCGATTCGAATTTCCCGCAACTACATGCGACTATGGAACTTGAACAATCAAATGTGACAATATTTTTCTCTCTTGTGGCCTTCTAGTTCTTCAGTCAATTTAAAGGTAGAAATGTTCCCAGAACTTGTAACTTCTTCTATTGCCTGTAATAAGCTATCGAGCAATTCGGCTCGAAATTTTCTGAACATTGTGCAAGTATATATGTCCTTCGCATGCTTCTCCATCCCTTTTCTTGATCTAATCGAAGCTCTTTTGCATCGTAAATCTTTGTTTAATTCTTGTAACTGCATCCGCTTTGACTCCTTAAAATAGTGCTCAACAAAATCGGGGAGTGTCATGATCTCACTCAATGAATTCTGGAAAATGACGTTGTTTGTAGTACTACTGAACATTGATTCAATCCCTGCAGAAAAGGTCCTTTTACTGAACAAATGAGACAACTTTTCCCACATTTTGTACAAAGTAGTAAGCCACGGATTTTCGTGAAGTTTATATTGTTCCAACAAAGCACTCCATTGCAACTCCAATTCTTGCTTTGTTTCATAATCAAATATGCATTTATTGAAAAGCTTTTCAAAACCAGGTTGCTCAATGAAGAATGGAAGATGCCTTTTAGCATTTTTGTTGATAAAGTTCACACTCAGACGATGTTCTGTTATCGGTAACACCATCTCTATTGCTGAAGATATTGGTTGAGACTCCTCAGTACTATAAAATGTCCTCGGTTGACATCCATCCATGGCCACCATGAAACTCTTAAACAACCAAATGAATGAGTCCAAACTCTCCTCGAGCAAGAGTGCGCAACCAAATAAGACACATTGTTGATGATGATTTTTTCCCCATAAAGGAGCATAAATCATGTTGTCTATTTGAAATGTTGTATCGAAGACAATAACGTCTCCAAAATAATTGTAATCCATCCTTGATCTACAATCCCTCCAAAAGAAATTACTCACGTGGTTTTCGGCATCAACTCGGATTGCATAGAAAAATGATGGATCTTTCACTTGTAATTCTGAGAAGAAGTTCAATAGGCTTTGAACATCTTCTGGCTGTAGAATATTGGATCTTCTATCAGGCAAGTTAGTAACAGAATCCACTTGTCTGGTGTACTTTGTACCTCCATCTTCTTGCCTCGTTCTAACATTATTATCTATTGTGGTTTTTGCACTTGAAGCAGGAGCCTCATTGTCATGACTCTGCCTCGGCTTGCCAAGTTCATGATTGTGCTCATGAACAAAGCTCGCGATTATCCATTTGCCATGTTCGACCGTGAATTGGATACTTGCATTGCAACCTGATCTTGTTTCTTTTCCTTCATACTTGGTTGTCTTGTCCGATTTCCTCATCAACCTGAAACCTTGTCTAGAACACTGAAGTTTCCGTTTTCGAATGGCTTTGTTTTCCGATCTTACCACATTCCCTTTCCTTACAGCAAAACCAATCTCCTCGGCATATTTTGTGTAGAAATTGTAAGCCTCCTCCTCAGATGAGAACTCCATCCCCATTTCTGGATGCATTATTTTTCCATATGTAGGCATGTCGGATTGTATTTCATCTTCAGTACCACTCTCACTTGATGACATCTCACATCTGTCATTTTCTGATGCCAAGGATTTCATTACGCAAGGATTTCCAATTGAATTATCCCGCTTCTAAGTGACAAAAGAAAAAAAAAGTGATATCATAGGGAGTTTGAAATTATTTAATTTATATTAAGAGTAGACTTATTACAAATTTTGATATGCCATAAAATAACCACGCTTAATACAAAAATACGAATACTAAAATTGGATGAAAAAGTTCAGGATGATCATATTTAAAGACCTTCCTAGTATGGATCCTAGTCCACATTACTTAATGAAATCCGAATCAAGAAAGAACGTCTTATCAACTAAAAAGACAGGTTCTACGGATTAAACTCTTATCTCTAATTGCAAGAGCAATAACAAACAAATAAAAAAAATAAAAATGCAAAGCTAAATCCACTATATTGCGACGTTTTTGTTCTTTCACTATGGGGGAAAAAAAAAACGTACAAGATTACCTCATGCCTACCACACTCCACAAAATTGATCTCACATCTTATCCTTTGTGTCTCTACCAACCTTTTTACAATTGAAAAAGTATTATAAATTAAGTGAAAAATAGCCCTTGTAAGGCATTTTTAGAAAAAAAAAAGTTAGAAAAATACAGTGGTCTTACTTTTTTGCATATCCGGTATAATTTTTATTAGAAAAGTGTCATTTTTTAAAATTATTTTTAGTAACCAGTAATCAGATTTTAACAACTAGTAACTAATAATTAAAAATATTTCTAACTGGTATAAAACTAGTAACTGATAATTATTTTTAAAAGTGGTATTTTCTAAAAAATTTTTAAAAATTAAAATTCTTATGATAAAATATGTACCAAAAAAAAAAAAAAAACTGATCTCTGTATTTTTGTAATTTTTTTTGATTTTTTTGGTTTTTATAGATAAAAATATTAGAAACCCATAACTTAATACATGTACAAAATACCTAATATACTCCTACTAAATATTTTGCTTAGGACTCGGCCTTGTGGCCCAAGAAGGGGCTTACTTGATATATAATTATGCTCTGTACAACCGAAAGAAGTGTTGGGCCCCAATACCAACTGTTTCTTTTTTCTTTTTCCCTCTGGTGAGATGTTATGTGAAAACATAAAAAATATTCAACAATAAGGTCTTAAGCTAAAGTCTAAAAAAATATAAGTCCTATCACTTTTCACATTTTCTCTTTTAAGACACAAATCTATGGAATCCCTAGTCTTCGTCACTCGACTGAAATTTTAGTCACTTTTACTTGGGGTGGTATAGTTTGTTGTGGTTTTTCTTTTATTGTGTCCTGGTTTTGTCTTTCTTATCATGGGTTTGGATGAGAATTCTCATCTCTGAGAGAGTCTTCTGTTGGATAAAAACGACACGCTGGTTATTCAAATAGAGAAATCTCTCTTGAAGATGGGAAACAAAGACATGCGGATGGATCTTTGTTTAGTGGGTAAAATTTTGGGAAACAAAGCTGCAAATCGAGATAGCCTCTTTGGAGTGATGAGGGCAGTTTGGCGCATTCCCAGGCATTCCAGATTGAACAAGTCGGTTTGAATAATGTTTTCATGTTCCAATTTAGCTGCACAGACCATGGTAGTTTGAAAAACAGTTAATTTCACTCGTTTAGCTGGAAGGGATCGGGGAGATCAATCGTATGAATTATAATATGGTTGCATTTTCGATTCATGTTCTTTATGTCCCAGTAGCCTATAGGACGGAGTCCTACGTGAAGGTTTTTCGGTGGTTTGATTGGTGCTCTTAAGGAAGTCGAAGTAAGGCATTTCCATATGAGAGTTAGGTTACGGATCAATATAAACGAACCTTTTCGACAGAGGCTTAGGTATTTTATGACGAAGGTTATGAGGGAGGTCTCTCTTCCTTTTGTTTTCAGTGTGGGGTTATGGGACATCTTCTGAGAAAATGTTCTCGGAAAAGAAGATATGGAAATTGGTTGAGAGCTCCAGCATTTCGGACTCGTCCATCCAAATTTAAAGTAGACCGTAAGGAGGAGTTTGAGGAAACTTACGATAAAAAGAAACATATCCTCGTTTTCGATTTCAAGCACGATAATAACTTTGATGTTCAAGAACCTGCTTCAAACTCGGAAGATAGATGAAGGTATGGATATGGTTTTGGCTCCAATTCCGACTAGCAACTAACCTACGGTAGAATAGATTATCGATGCTATTATATTGAGGCGACTAGCTAAGACTATTATTAATGAATTCTCATCTACAACAGCTACTTCAGCAGGGATTGGTGCCCTTGATTTGGCGAAGCAAACCGGTGACACTTCTAAAGGAGTCATGTGGTAGGTCGCTGACCAAGCTCCACATAGTACAAGTAGAGTTAAACCGTCACAAGTTGGGCTGCGCACTTCTGAACCCAACTGTATAGTAATGGAAGTATGAAATAATGGTAATAGTGTTAATTCGATTTGGATAGAAATGAGAAAGACCAAGATTGGTTCGATGGTAGACAATGAGGGAAGTATTCAGTAAAGCTAAAGTAATTCTGGTGGAAGATAAAGATAAAGAACAGAATACTTCTGGGATGGTAAAGTTAGGGAGGGAGTGAATTGATGGCTGTAAAACCCTTGGTAAAAGTTTTAAGGACTTTACTTCTTTAAAGAAACATGGGGTGGATAGGAAGATTGTAAAACGGGACACTAGAGGAAACAAAAAGAGTCCAGCAAAGAAGAGCACTTTCCTTTTCCTTTTTTTTTTTTTGTTTCCGATCTATCTTTTTCTACTTTTTTTTTTTTTCCTCTTGCATTTTTTATTTTAAACAAATGTACTTTTTTTTTTCTACTTTCGTATTTTAAACAATAAGTATTTAGTACCTTTTAGTAAGCAATTAGATTACTAATTACTAGTTAATAGTATAAACCAATTTAATTTTTCGAATCTAGCAACAAAATTTAAAAAATTAGTTTCTTGTTTTCATTAACCAATTCAGTTTTAATGTGATGATTAACTGCAATAATCAAATCTGTGACTAGTTTCCATCAATTAAATTAGTTTCTAGTCTCCAATAATCAAATTGGTTTCCGGTTTATCTTAACCAATTTGAATGCTAGTTTCAAGAGTAGTCAATAACTAATTCAATTATTAATTTTGATAATGACTTGTTACAATACTAGTGGCTCTATTCCATAAATTAAATTAGTTTCTCATTTCTAAATTGATTACTGGTTCAAGAAAACTAGATTTTGTAATATATTCTAGTGTTAGTTTCTAGTTTATAATAACCAAATATTTCCAAGAATTCATTTTGCTACTAGTATTTAGATTCTAATATCCTATTTGGTTACGAGTTACTGTTAAAAACTAATTTAGTTTCTATTAAAAATATATTTGTTTTTATTATAAGGGTTGTTGACAGTTTTTAGTTTCTAGTTTCTGATAACTAATTAAGTTATTAGCTTCTAAGAAATAATTTTGTTATTAGTTTCTAGTTTTTAGTTAAAAAAAAATAATTGTTGGTTTTGGTAACCAATTTTATTAACGGTTTCACGAAACCCAATTTTCTTAATAAATTTTTTGGCAATTTCATATTAGTTTCTGGTTGCTCATATAAACTAATTGGGTTTCTAATTTTCAGTAATCAAATTAATATATTAAAAACTAATTTGGTTTTTGTTTTCCAATTATGAAATAAGTTTCTAATTTTAGCGACACTTTCAAAAATAAAAAAGTGAAACGGGGTTGGGGAAAAAGAAAATAAGAGAAAGAGAGAGAGAGAGAGAGAGAGGGAGAAATCCCTTTTTTGAGGAGAAAAGAATACATTTTCCTCTTCTTATAAATATTAAATGAAAAATAAACTGAGAAAAATAGATAGAAAAAAAATGAAAATAAATGAAAAAAAAGAGTTCAATGGAAAAAGAAAAATAGAGAAGCCCTAGATGGTATGGAGAAGAAGGACCATACCAACCAAGAGCTAACAATGCTCGTAATTAATTTAGTGCGCTCTTTTATTACAAATCTTAATTTAGAAAAAGATGATTTTATTACAAAAATATTGCCACATCTTACTTCTATCGTATAACTTAAAAAATAGGACATTTTTTTCTAAAACAAGTCGTACAAAAATAAGTTATTTTTGGGCATGATCATATTTTTGGCTGAAAATTCAGTACTTTTTGAAAAACAAAATTAGAAAAACACAATAGGCTCTGTTTTTTCTTTTTGGGGGGGTAAAATTGGTATGGTTTTTAATTAGGAAAATATTAGTTTTAAAAAAAATTTAAAAAATATCTTTTTTAAAATAAATAGTAATAACTGGTAACTAATTTTTTAATGTTGTTAACTAATAACTAAAAGTATTTATAAATGGTAACTAGTAACCGATAATCAGTTTCAAAAATTATTACTAGTAATCATTTTAAAAATAGTATTTTTATTAAAAAAAATAAAAAGTGATATTTTTCTAATAAAAACCGTATCAAATTTGGAAAAAATAAAAACTGACCTCCGTATTTTTGTAATTTTGTTTATTGGCTTTTATAGAAAAAAGGGTTAGAAACTCTATGAGAAATTCTTTAGAGGAGTTAGGAATTCTGAAATGTCTTAACATCAAGATAAAGCCATCAAAAGCTCCAAAAATAGTTGAAGTATTTTGGCGAGTCCCACCGGTAAGATGGTTAAAGGTTAATACAGATGGTGTTGCTTATGATTATCCTGGGTTAGCAGGTCGTGGTGGCGTTTTTAGGATGTCCAATGATTTCTCTAAAGGGAGTTTTGCTATTTCTATTGGTAAGGCCTATGCTTTTGAGGCGGAATTGGCTGCTGTGATTCATGCAATTGTCTATGCATAAGACTTAAGGTAGAAAAAATTAATTTCAAAGATGTATTTTCATGTTTCCTACATCTTTCGCAAAGGGAATATTGTTGCTAATAGTTTGGCTTCTAGAGCGAAAAGTATTCAAACTCCGACTTAGTGGCATACTGTTCCCCCATTTATCTATGACGCAATTAAGAAAGATTATTCAGAGTTTTGTGGTTTCTGCTTTTTTTAGTTGCCCATTTATAATACAATGTGTTCTTTTTTCCTTTTTGTAGTTTTTCCCATTGGGTTTTACGTAAAAAGGTTTTTAATGAGGCATTGTTGGAAGGTTAAGACAATAGTTTTATTTCGGTCTAGCTTTTCCTAGGACTGTTCATTTCTATTTTCAGCTGTTATTATTTTCCATTTTGGAGATTATATTTTTCAAACATTTTGTACCTTTTTCATTTATTTAATAAATTACTGAAGGATTTCTTAGTTTCCTTCGTAGGTACCTAAGTTATTTCCTCTTGGTATCATTTAGCAAAAAAAAAGAAAAGGGGGCTAGAAACCCTATTTTTGACAATATTTTGCCAAAACTCGTAGCCCGTGTTTCTTTCCCATAAATAATTGGTGTCCTTTTGGTCCGGATTGAGCTGGTGATTCTTTTCGTTGTGGGGATTTTAAATGTTGTAGTAAAGATAAGTTTGGCAAATGGCGAAGGGTTTTGAAAGAGTAAAAGGAGTGGTTGTCTCATCTTTATGATGATCTGAATGGTGCCTGTATGATGGAAGAAATTTTTTAAAAGAATGAATAAATAGGAAATGAATTAGAGGTACTATTGCATAGAGATATGTATTGAAAGCAAAAATCTAGAGCTGAGTGACTTTCTTTGGGTGATTAGAATACTAGCTATTTTCACTCAAAGGCTTCTAATAGGAGGAAAAATGAGCTCTTACGGTTGAGAGATAATAACGGAGACTGGAAAGATAGATGAGATCGTAGGCGTTTTTGGAAGACCATTTTAGACCTATCTTTCGTAGCAGTGTCATTGGATGAGTATTAGAAGGAGTAACGCATGTTGAATCCCGTATTTCTAATGATGATATTTCTACTTAGAAAATCTAATCAATTATATATCAATCATATTATGTACATAACACTCTCAATCTGGAGCAAAAAACATTTTATACACATATATAAGTTATATATATATATATATATATATATATATATAACGAATGGGCTGTAACAAATTCAACCTTTCAATCATTTCCATTATTAATTATTCTTCGTAAATTATATAAAAATTGTTAAGGAGACGACAAGACATAAAAACATGAAAAATATAGCCTACCCATACAAAAGGGAAATTTGGTACGAGAGTACAAAAATAGGCCTATTTTTATATTTTCCCCTTAACTATATAGAGTATTTTTATATGTATAATATTTTAATAGTAACTGTTATGCATTAAATTCACATCTACTCGAAAATAGAGACTAGATTTTTATCCTGAGATTTCTTCCATCCAAAATTTAAATATCTAAGAAATTAGAGATTAGATTTGGAATTTAAGGAATAGAATTATTCAAATAAAGATTTTACTAAATCTTGGGGAAGATAAAGAATTCAAATTCGTATTTTATGTAATTCTTTTATTTTTGAAAATATCTCGTCCATAACAAGAACCTATTTCTGCAAGCCTATAAATCCAAAACTCCTAAACAAAGAAATGGACCCCTATAGAAAGGCTCTCTTACAAACCTACAAACCTAGAGAATAATAATGACTATAGTTGACATAGACTCTTTGTTTGAAAAGGCCTAACTACTCTAAAATCATTTGTGTTCATTATTTTATTTATTATTCTCTATTTTCTTTATAAACTCTCAATCTCGTTATTATACTAACTTTTGATATCAATAGTTAGCGTTAGAAGAAAGGCGTTCGGCAAAAATATCTAGCCAAAATCACTGTTTCTCTAGTTTTCAACAAATCTGGAAATATGGTGACGACAAAATGCTAAAACTCCCAGGCTGGAGATTCTACCGCTGTAAGATCACATGCCACTTGTTTGAAGATTTGCCGATATGATATAGGGTTGTTACCTTATAAACAATCACTCAGAGCTTGTTAGAAGCCGTAAGACTATCAGTACTAATCAGGGTGAAAATAGAAAGCGATATGGGAAAGAACATCGTGAACATATTCGAGATCAGGTCAGCTCAATGATCTGGCGCAAGCAATAGAGTAGTGCGACCATGTTCGAGATCACGTTCAGCTTGATAAACAACAAGATCGCGAGGAGTCCAGTTCGTTAAGTACGAGAGTTTGTGAGATCAAAAGCTCGAGAGTTCATAGGATCGAGAGTTCAAGAGTATGAGATCGAGGGTTCGAGAGTTCATGATCAAAGAGATGCTCTTGACGCCAACCAGGTGAGGACACGAGATCTCCCTCCAAGACCACCTCGATAGAATACTCGAGCTAATAGGAGAGCTAAAATGACCAAGTCACAAGTTAAAAGGTCAAGGTCATAAGCAATAGACAGTGTGTTTGAGAGAGTTGGCTGAGCAATAGGAGATGTTGATCAAGAGCAATGACATGATCTCCGTGATCGCTTAAACTGGTAAAGAGTAAGCACCTTGTGGATTGCCATTAGCAGGGATTTGACTAGTTTGGTCCTAGTCAATGACCAGCTCACGTAGGAGGTAGCTCATATATCGAACGAGCTTAATCACTTGGCTGCTCACGAGGAGTACTAGGTGAAAGGAGACTACTCGCCCGTTATACTTGAGATCCATAACACTTCTCTACCTAATGGTTTCAAGATACTAACCATCATCGCCTACGAAAGAAAGATAGACCTTTGGGACCATCTAAACTCATTCAATAATCTTATCGATCTGAATCAAGTACAACCCTTTGCCCGATGATGATATTTCACTATTAAGCTCACCAAATAGGCTAAGAACTAGTTCAAAAACTAGCCAGAAGGATCGAGAACCTCATGGCAAAAGTTTTCCCAAAACTTCGTCCACTAGTTCTAGGCCTCCAGAGCCTATGCCACCCCATACTTGACAGTAGCTAATGTCAAATAGGGAGAATATTAAAGTCTTCACTCTTACCTAAAGCAGTTCAATGAAAAAACTGCCAAAGTGACAAAGACAAGAATATCTTGAAAGTCCACTATACCGATGTGGAGGATTTCTATAAAGGGTAGAGAAGTACACGTGTGTTAAGAATATGCAAGATTCAACAAATCATTCGAATGGCGACGAGTGTAACATGAAGGGAAACAAGAGGAAGAGAAATTGTGACAGTGAGTAAGCCACATCTTCTTTAGAGAAGAAACTTCAAGTAAAAGAAAAGCGATACCCATACTCTCCTAAGTTCACCTACTATACCAAGTTCACTGATAATAGGAAGAACGTTCTGATGGCCACTAAGGATAGAGTCCCTTACAAACAACTTCTTCCTATCAAGGGAAAAAGTGCAGGAAGAAACCAGAATAGATATTGTCAGTTCCA
Source organism: Parasponia andersonii (assembly GCA_002914805.1). Taxonomy (NCBI): domain Eukaryota; kingdom Viridiplantae; phylum Streptophyta; class Magnoliopsida; order Rosales; family Cannabaceae; genus Trema; species Trema andersonii. Next base: position 290,352 of record JXTB01000070.1, read on the forward strand.
CCACAATAACGGTCATAATACCAATGACTGTTCGACCTAAAAGACGAGATCAAGAAATTGATTTAGCAGGGATACTTCAGAAGATATCAAAGGAGGAGAGACAATAACCAAAAGAAGGATGGTGAAAGGCAAGTAGTTTCCTTAACTTGCGATAATCTAATTCAAGGAGAAATTCGAACCATTTTTTGATAACCTCACATCGCTACTATTTCAGCTCGCATAACTTGAGAAGCTCAAAGAATAGATGTCCTTTGCCTCGAAAATAGTCGAATAAACAGTTTCTGAAAAGAGAATAAGCCAATCACTTTCACTGAGAAGGATCCTCATGATGTGCACCATCTGCATAGCAACTCTCTAGTCGTTACAATTCAGATCAACAACATGCTTGTTCACTGAACTTTGATCGACGATAGGAGCTCAGTGGACTTGCTATACTTAAGCACTCTTCAGAAGACGAGTTTGGGCATACAATACTTGAAGATAACTACGGCCAAGCTTTACGGCTTTATTGGTGAGAGCATCCTACTTATGGGTGTAATTCAGCTCGCACTCACTATGGGAGCATGACCTCGACAGACAATAGTCATGGTTAATTTCCTTGTGGTGGATTGCCTAACAATGTACAATGCAGTCATTAGAAGACCATCCTTTCGAGAAATGAAGGCTATCATCTCGATCCACCACTTGGCAATGAAGTTCTTAATTTCATGGCAATGAAGTTCTTAATTTCAGAAAGAGTTGGAGTTCTACAATACAAGTTGTAGGAAGCTTACAAATGCTACAACCAGTCAATCTAGACCACTGAGAAAAAGGCCTAGACATGTGAGCTATAGATTATGAGTTCGTGGCTGAATCGATCAAATCCTAGATCCTTATATAATCAATAAAGAAAAGAAGACTGGAGACGTAGAAGAGCTCGTAGAATTCTAATCAAACGAGCAAAAGTAAATTCGTCTTGGATAGATTCATTCTGTCTGTACATAAAGGATGGTGAGCTTCCCTCTAGAGAAGAAGAAGCCAAATGCAATGGCACGCTACATCAACGAGGTTTCTCAGTCCTACCACATTATTTGGTAACTATTATGAGATGCAGACTTTAAAAGATGTACTTCAAGGATGCAACTGGCCAATAAGGAAAAAGAATATGATATGCTACATGCAACAATGCGACAAGACTTTTTCCATTACCATAAAATGGGAAAAGCATAGATAAATGGGTAAAAACCAAGTCCATAAGGCCCACCACTTCGAGTAAAATCATTAAATTCATCGCAAGATGCATAATATACAGATTTGGAGTTCCTAAAAAGACCATATCAAACAATATCATAGCTCAAAAGTACTCCATTCAAGAGGACATATGGCACAAAAACAATGATCCCGATAGAACTTGAAGTAGGAACTCAAAGAGTGGGAGCTTACAATCAGGAGACTAATCACAATTGTTTTTCAAAGATATCTCAACCATCTAGAGGAAGAACAAGAACAAGCATAGATACAGGAAGTATTATTAAGTCTTATGTTTTTTAATAATAATAAGTGTATTTTTGAATTTGTCTAAGTAAAATGCCTTCCATAATTAGTTTCATATTGCCTTGACACCTTGAGACTATAATGGTATAGTGTATAGTGAAATATAGATAATCACGTTCCAAGACTATAGTTCGAGCATACCTGTGTTCAAATATTCGAGTGTTCGAGGATCAAGTGTTCAAGCGCTCGCGTGTTAGAGTATTTGAGTACTCGAGTGCTCGTATGTCGTGTGTTCGAGCGATTGAGTGTTTATATGTTCAAGTGCTTGAAGAATTCAAGATTTAATAACTACCATATTTGAGATAGTCAGATCATTTTTGCTGATCATTTTAAGTAGTAGAACAAGATTAAGCACTCAACAAGAAATTGAAAGTATTAGCCTTAAACGAAGTAATTTTAAATCAAAATTGTGGCTAAATCAAACTACTTGTTTTATATTATAAAAAACAAACACTTTCTTCAAGTGTATATAAAAACTAAGTTGCTCGTAACACGTAAAAAAAATATAATTTTTTTAAGTATAATGTGAGCAATTATGGAAGAAATTCGACAAAAATGACATTCTTGAAGAAAATCAGCTCGGCAAAAAATTCGACCTCTTACATTGAACCCCATTATCAGCTTGCAACAAATATAAATAGATAAAGGAGTGGTGATTCGATACCCTTCTTCATCTCGTAAGAAGAAGTAGCCCAAGCAGATTGAGAAAGCAAAAATGTTCTTGTTGCATAAAGTGACACTAAGCACTGGACGATAATTGTTATGCATCAAATTTACATCTGCTCGAAGATAGCGAGTATATTTTTATGCCAAGATTTTCTCTATCCAAAATTCAAATCTCTAAGATATTAGAGACTAGATTTCGAATTTAAGGATATGATTATTCAAATAAAAATTTTACTAGATCTTGGAGGAGACAAATATGAATTCAAATCATATTTAATGTAATCCTTTTAACATTTGAAAAGATTTTATCTGTAATAGGGAACCTATCTCCTTAGACCTATAATTACAAGACTCCTGAGCAAAGAAATGGACCCCTACAGGAAAGCTCTCTTGTAAACCAGTAAATTTATAGAATAATAGTGACTATAGTGGACGTAGGCTTTTTATTCGAAAAGCTGAATCACTTTAAAATTGCTCGTGTTTATTATTTTATTTATTATTCTCTATTTTTTCTCTAAACTGTCAATCCAGTTGTTATACCAACTTTTGGTATCAATAGCCCCTAATTATTAAAAGTTTCAATTTTGTCCATAAAATTACTCAATTATCATTCTATTAATTAGACCGAAAAAAACTCGTACCAGTTATTTTACTAATTTTAGTTCCAAATATTCATTGAGAAAATAACATGAATAGGACTAATTTGGGCCAAATTGATCTTTTTTTGTATTTTTTTGGATTGTCGAGGATGTCTTAACCTGTAGTCAAAAATTTATTGACCATAAAGAAGTTCCAGGTAAAAACTACAAATTATGAGGTTGGATTTTGTTCTTGAAGAGCATACATTAACGTTATTTATAAATGATAATTACAAGGGACTAGATTTTGGAGGATGAAAAGATTGAGGATTGGATATCGGAGAAAACAATAAAAATCTTGTTCTCGTTAAAACAAACATAGTTTTTAAGGTTGTATCTCATTTGTTGTTTTTAAGAACATAAGAAATGTTAAAGAATATGAGATTTAAAGTGTTTTTACGAAAGTAGTTGGAAACTTTGTATTGTTTGATTTTTTTCTAAGTTGAAAAAAAAAAGGACTTTGTATTGTACTATTGCGCAATTTGGCCTTGAATAATATGTTCATTTGTGATTAAGGCAAGAAACTCGTCACGCGTTCCAAAAGGTACAACAAGGCCAGCCCAACATTTCTCGAGACAAGACCAGTGAGTGAATAATGATGTACAAAAGGACACCTATTTACTTTGGTTTTGCAAGGCCCCTGCCTGCTTCGTACTTTTCAGTCTCTACTTTGATCTTACTTGGCCTTGATTGATGCATGAAGAATCAGACGCAATCTTTTGGTTTTTTATATGAACACCCCCGCTATTACTTGTGACACCACAGCAGTCTTCATAATTAACTTCATCAAGGTTCTTCAATAAGTTGATATGCTCTATTGATCCCTTTGCATTTGAAAATATCATCTGCCTTTTTCGAAGCTAAATCAAGATAACCTTCAACCATTTTTCTACTATCCTCAATCGCCAAACTCTTTGATATGACATTTAAAGCTTTATGCACAAGGTTCCTTGAGAACAAACTCAATTGCCTTTGGCTCTTCCCAGCCGTATGATCTTTGTCAGAGTCAACCACCACCACCTGATCATTTCCTTCCTTGGCAGATTTCGTCCACCTCTTTAGTACATATTGAGACGGTATTTGGAAGATATTTTTTGCATTGAGTACTTTTATGGAATGACTGCATAAAATTCCAACCGATTCGAATTTCGCGCAACTGCATGTGACTGTGCTACTTGAACAATCAACTGTGACAATGTCTTCCTTCTTGTGGTCTTCTTCTGTCAATTTGAAGGTAGAGATGTTCCCAGAACTTGTGACTTCTTCGATTGCCAGTGATAAGCTATCAAGCAATTCGTCTTGAAATTTTCTGAACATTGTGTTAGTATATATGTCCTCTGCATGTTTCTCCATCCCTTTTCTAGATCTAACAGAGACTCTCTTGTTGCAGCATAAATCTTCGCGTAATTCTTCTAAACGCATCTGCTTTGACTCTTTAACATACTGCTGAACAAAATCAGGGAGTGTCAGGATCTCATTGGATGAATTCCAGAAAATGGCATTGATATTTGAAGTACTACCATTGAATAGTGATTCAATCCCAGCTGAAAAGGTCTTTTTACAGAACAAATGAGACCATTTTTCCCAGAGTGTGTACAGAGTAGTAATCCATGGACTTTCGCGAAGGTTATTATATTGATCCAACAAGGACTTCCACTGTGACTCGAATTCTTGCTTTGTTTGACAATCAAATATGCATTTATTGAAAAGGGTCTCAAAACCATGTTGCTCAAAGTATGTTGGGAGATGCTTTTTAGCATTTTTCCAGACAGAGTTCAAACTTAAACGATGTTCTGTTCCTGGAAACACCATATCTATCGCAGTAGATATTGCTTGAGATTCCTCAGTACTGTAAAATGTTTTTGGTTGACACTTATCCATTGCAACCATGAAACTCTTAAACAACCAGACAAATGAGTCCAAAGTTTCTTCAAGCAAGAGTGCACAACCAAATAAGACATATTGTTGATGATGATTGACTCCCCAAAAAGGAGCATAAATCATATTGTCGATTCGACATGTCGTGTCCAAAACAATAACATCCCCAAAATAATTGTAATCCATCCTTGACCTACAATCCCTCCAAAAGAAATTCGTCATACGGTTTTGAGCGTCCACTTGGATTGCATAGAAGAATGATGGATCTTTCACTTGTAAATCTGAAAAGAAGTCCATTAAGCTTTGAACATCTTCCGGTTGTAGAATATTATTCAAAGTTCTATCGGACAAGTAATTGCAAGAATCCTTCTTATGATGAAGTCTGATATACTTGCCAGTTCCATCTTCTGGCCCCATTCTAACAGTGTTATCAATAGTGGTTTTTGTACTCGAAGATGGAACCTCTATGTCATGACTCTGCCATGGCTTGTCAAGTTCATGATTGTGCTCAAGAACAGCGTTCGAGATTGCCCATTTTCCATCTTCGACCGTGAATTGGATACTTGCATTGCAACCTGTTCTTGTTTCTTTCCTTTCATACTTCGTTGCCTTGTCAGATATCTTCCTCAGCTTGAAACCTTGCCTTGAACACAAAAAATTTCGTTTTCTAATGGCCCCATTTGCCAATCTTACCACCTTTCCTTTCCTCACAGAAAAACCAATCCCTTCGGCATATCTCTTGTAGAAGTTGTAAGCGTCCTCCTCAGAGGAGAATTCCATTCCTACTTCTGGAATCATTATTCTCTCATTTGCAGGCAAGTCAGATTGTATTTCATCTTCAGTACCACTCTCACTTGATATTTCATGTCTGTCATTTTCTGATGCCAATGACTCGATGAAAGAAGGGTTTCCATTTAAATTATCCCACTCCTAATCGAGAAAACAAATAACCAAAGAGAAACAAAAACTAACATGAGATATTTGAAAACTATCATTATTGAAAGCTCTAGAATTTTTTTTTATTTAGATAATAAAATCTAGATTCTAGAGCTTGAAAGCAAATCTTGTGTACAATTTTGGTGTCCAAGTGTATGCCCAACCAATGAATAAATAATGCATCACCTTAAAATCTTAAATAAATATGATAAATTTAAATATTAATCACGTAGTTTAAATTGTTAAATTATATATATATATATATTATCAATTCACTAGTTGGACATTGGACCCAAAAATGAAAAAGTGAATTGAGTTCCTAACAGGTAACTGATTATCTCCAAAGATTATCCTGGAATCCTACCAAGAGGCAATTGTTTTGCTAGCCTAATTCTAGTTCTTATCCTTTTCATTACACATTATCCTGAAGAATAAAACAAAGCTAATAAGGTGCACTTGTCACACATTAATAGGAGCACGAGCCTTCAAATTAATAAATTTAGAAGTGTAGGTCAACTCCATTAAAGTGTACTATTTGTGTCCTTCAGCATGTTTATAAAAAATAATTTAACATTATATATAAAAATGATAATGAAGCATTAGAAACGTTATACTAATATAGACACCGTAATGTCTTTAGTATTTTTTATTTGCTGTAAATTTATTGTAATATCTTTTATAACTACGCTGCTAAACATAATAAATCTACACTGCGTATACACTATATAGTAAATCAACAGTATATGCCCTAAAGTAATTGGAGCACCTTGTTATAAAGTCTTTCGAAATAAGACACAAGAAAAAGCCGTAACATATAATAAGCCTTTTAATTAATTAACCAGAGGTACTCAATTGCACAATCAGTTATTCTTTCCTGGAAAAACAAGAGTACAAAGAAAATCACAAAAAAAGAAATGCAATATAACAATAACTAAATAAATTGATTGTCCTTTTTTTCGTTGGCTAAAACAAAATGATCTAATATTTTATGAAAATTACGTAGCAAGGTATAAAAGAACATATAAAACTTTCACAAATTCTTTTGTGCTTTTTAATTTTGCAACGAATATAAGATGATCTGACATTAAAAAGTGCACAATATATGGATAAGTACCTTTTTCACAAAATTTCCTGTAACACAAAAAATTTTGGTTACCTATGGTTACCTGTTGAGGTGGACTAATAAGATGCTGATGATGATGATGATCACTGTATGCCGTTAGTGCTCCCTCCGCCCTTCTCTCCGCGCCAACCTTCTGTTTACGTTTTCCTCTCTCGGAGAGACGGCCACCGCACGGGCGAGGAGGACGACGAGTGCCGGTGTTCTTCTGGCATAGTGGTTCCGAGGCAGCTGCTCGGCCAACGTTTAACGACTGGTGAGAATCATGCAAATTGTCGGAGAAAAACCACCAGCCGTCATCAGCGAGGTGTTTCAACAAGTCATCGTCTACAGGCGGACTCGGAGAGAGTAGATCGGCGAAGACATAAGTCGGCGAGAAGTGGGCGAGATTCGGAGGAGGAGGAGGAGTGCTGCCTGCAGACGATGAATCGCCAATTTCCCTCATTGTAAAATGAGAGAGAACAGCTACAAGAAGTTGGGAAAGGGAACTCTAGCTACACTACTTCTCTTTACTTGTTTTCACTTATTAGCTTCGATTAGCTCTCTACAAAAGTCAAACGTTCTAAATTCATACGAATGTTCAATATAAAATTAGGTAGTAATTTTCCTCCAAAAAAAAAAAAAAAGGGTAGGTAGTAGTTGAAAGTTTTCAGTTTTGATCTAATTTTTCTCATTTGAATAAAAAACTATGTACAATTTGGCTTCAGAAAAGAAAAGGTAAATTCCCTCAAAAAAAAAAAATGTGTATCCTTTGGTAAGGTTGATTTGATTTTCCACTCCATAGCTAAGACCCTACACTTCCCACGCGTTTGAAAAGGACCAATCAGGACCAAAAAAAAAAAATTGATCGTAACGCGTTTTGTTTGTTGGGTTTGACACTTGTTACCATGATAACCAGATGGGAAACTCAGGTGTCCAAGACTCTCACATGCATACTAAGCCAATAATAAACATGTTCTAATTGCATATTAGGTATTTAAAAGTCGTTAATACTAATTTTGTAATAACATACTCATTCAGTATGTTACGTGTATTTATATATATATTATTACACTAATGATTGTCGAAGTGTCCTAATGCAGTGTAAAAGTTCAATACCTTCAGAGAGAGAGCTCGGTATACTAAAAGAACAAATAATATAATTATGAAAGCAATACTATGTGTATATGCATTAAGATTGTAATTGTTGATAACTTGGTCAACTAGAGATTTTTTGATAAAATGTAATTTTCACGCATTCTAGAGCCGAATTCACGGTGTGTTTAACATGTCAAATAGGCTTGATTCAGTATTTAGGACTCATTTACAGTATTTTATTTATCGGCTCCAGGCATGACACTAATTCGTATTTAGTTGCACTAAGCTAGCTTATATTAGGCTTAATCGAGTAGTGTCGTTTTTGTACATTCTAATAATTCAGTGCTAATACTATGTTTACATTGTTAATTGGAGTCTAATTGACTTTCTTTTATATTTAATGATTGGTTAAGTCGCTAAGTTCTACTACCAAATTATAATAAGATTGGCCATATAGGATCATAAGTCAAAGTATGACTAGTTTTCACTTTCTAAAGTAGGATTCACAAACTTTTGCTATACTTGGGTATATAAGAGTGACCAGCAATATGGTGACTATGGTAAGGATATTTTAGAGCTGGACACATGGAAAGTAATCTGTAAAATACCCAAAATACCTCTTAGAATTTAAGTTATACCTTTTTTTAACCATTAAGTGTTGATTTTGGGTCAAATCTTGTTATTTGCTTTCCCTTTCTCTCCGGCCATGACCTAAAACTCTCCAATACTTTTTCTGACTTCTCTCAACTTCCCTTAAACATTTCCAAGAGTTTCTAAGTAGTAGAACTCAAATTGGAGCTCTAGAAAACAAGATACACCAAAACTAGTCAAGGTAATTCTATTAAGTTCTTCTTTCTAGGTCTTGTCCTTTAATTTCAATTCTCTACTTGTTCCCACTTGAATAATGATTTCTTCAGGTCATCTTAAGTCCAAAAATCTAATTCTAAACTTAGAGAATCAGTTTGGTAGAGGTAAAAAGCAAGATCTCCAGCAAAAGCTCAAACTAGTCAAAGTGAGCATTATGTATGATTTTGAACTTATAGTTAATTTTTTTTGTCTTAGCCCTTAAATCAAAGTAATTATTTGATTATTAATGGTCCTAGAAACTCTTATATATCGCTGGAATATAGAATTTAAGTAGAGAATACAAGTTACACCAAGAGCCCTAAATTTACTAATTGTGTATTCAAGTGTTTCCGTGGGTGTATTAAGCTTTGTATACTTCTAATCTAATTTTCTCAACTTGCAATAGATATGTCATGGATTCTATTATATATTTCATTGATTTAGTTGCTATTTGTACCCATAGACAAGTACACAAATCGTTTTCAACTTATCTAAACCGAAAAAGATTTGAAATATGCTTTAATGTTATATTAGATGTTTCTTTGATGTGTATATGAGGGAATTGGATTGTTAATTGTTATGACAGGTTTAAAACCATGATTTTAATCATGTGGGAATATCCCTAAAATAGGGGAGGTACTGTCCAAATATTTTTAAAATAAAATTGCACCATTTAGGAGCAAATGGACTTGTTTTTACAAAACGATATGCCATTTTGGACCATTTTGTGCTAATGAACCAGCATTCGTATTTTACCACTTTTGAACAGTTTTTCAACACTAGTTATTAGCTGTTAAGTACTTTAAGT
>JXTB01000070.1:324077-343957 GCA_002914805.1 Parasponia andersonii
GGGAGAGTCTGCATCAACAGACTTACCTATCCAGCTCCGACAGACTAACAATTGCCATTAAAACTTAACTTATAAAATTGGTACAATGGTACTCATTTTCAAATACTCTTATAATTGAAATCTCCAATTGCATGCAAAACATGCCATGCACATGCCATTTCATAACTTTCAGGAATAAGTAAGTTTCACATAAATACATCTTCCATATAGTTCTTGTGATATAGTTATAAGTCTTTACTTACCTCGTGTCCTGAATAGGAATCGATAGTGGAAAGAGTCAATATCCTCTAGAGATTGGTGTGCTAATCACCTGTCATAATTTACTATTACTCAAGATGCACATTTTACAAAAAGAATGCATTAAGATATTTGAACAATACCGAAATCAAAACTTTCACTAATTTAGGAAACTTAATCTTAAAATGACTCAGGAGTGTATAAATCACTTAAGGTACTTAGTAGTCAATAACTAGCATTGAAAAACTGTTCAAAAGTATTTAAAATATGAATGCTAGTTCATTAGCACAAAATGATCCAAAATGGCACATAATTTGTAAAAAACAAGTCCATTTGCTCCTAAATGGTGCCATTTCATTTTAAAAACATTTGGACAGCACCTCCCCTATTTTAGAGACAATCCCAAATGATTAAAATCATGGTTTTAAACCTGAAATAACAATTTATAATTCAATTCCCACATATACACATCAAAGAGGATCACTTGGAATGGCATAAGCACACTTGAACTTTTTTTTCGGTTTAAACAAAATTTAAAACCACTTTTACACTTGTGTGTCATCACAACCAGCCACCAAATGAGAGTAAGAAATAATAGAATCAATAAAATATATACTCCAAGTTTAAGAAATCAGATTACAAATATAGAACTTAATCTACTACATACGAAAAAAAACTTAATTCCATAAATAGCAAACTTTGGGGCTTTAGATCTAACTCTAATCCTCCACTTAAATTCTATGTTTCAAGCAATATATAAGATTCTAGGACCATCATTCATCAAATAATAGCTTAGGCTTAAGAGCTGAAATAAAGGAAATTCATTACAAATTCAAAATCCTACTTAAACCTTACCTTGACTAGTTTGGGTCTTTGCTAGACTTCTTGTCTTCTATCTCCACCAAACTGATTTCTAAGGCTTAGAAATAGATTTTTGAACTTAATAAGACCTAGAGAAATAAATATTTAAGTAGGAACAACTAGAGAATTGAAATTATAGGAAAAGACCTAGAAAGAAGAATTAGTAGAACTACCTTGACTAGTTTTGATCTATCTTGCTTTCTAGAGCTCCAACTAGAGTTCTACCACTTGGAAACTCTTGGAGATGGTTAAGGGAAGTTGAGAGAAGTGTAAAAAGGTATTGGAGAGGCTCAGGTCATGGCTGGAGAGAAAGGGAAAGCAAATGACCAGATTTGGTCAAAAATCAATACTTCAAGGCTAAGAATGGCATAACTTAAATTCTAAGGGGTATTTTAGGTATTTTGCTCATTACCTTCCATGTGTCAAGCTCTAAAACATCCTTAACATACTCATCAGGTTGCTGGTCAATCCTATACACCCAAGTGTAGACCAAAATGGTGAAACCTAGCTTAGAAAGTGAAATCTAGCCATATTTTGACTTATGATCCTATATGGCCAATCTTACTCTAATTTGTGGAACCTAGCCCCATAACCAATCATTAAGCATACAAATAAGTCAATTACACTCCAATTAATAATGCAAACATAGTATTACTTTCATAATTATATTCTTTGTTCTTTTAGCACACCGAGCTCTCTCTCTCTCTAAGGGTATTGAACCTTTACACTGCATTGGGACACTTCGACAGTCATTAGTGTAATAACATGTATGTAAATGCACATAACNTGGAGAGAAAGGGAAAGCAAATGACCAGATTTGGTCAAAAATCAATACTTCAAGGCTAAGAATGGCATAACTTAAATTCTAAGGGGTATTTTAGGTATTTTGCTCATTACCTTCCATGTGTCAAGCTCTAAAACATCCTTAACATACTCATCAGGTTGCTGGTCAATCCTATACACCCAAGTGTAGACCAAAATGGTGAAACCTAGCTTAGAAAGTGAAATCTAGCCATATTTTGACTTATGATCCTATATGGCCAATCTTACTCTAATTTGTGGAACCTAGCCCCATAACCAATCATTAAGCATACAAATAAGTCAATTACACTCCAATTAACAATGCAAACATAGTATTACTTTCATAATTATATTCTTTGTTCTTTTAGCACACCGAGCTCTCTCTCTCTCTAAGGGTATTGAACCTTTACACTGCATTGGGACACTTCGACAGTCATTAGTGTAATAACATGTATGTAAATGCACATAACATAATGAATGAGTATGTTGCTAAAAAACTAGTATTAAAGACTTCTAGATGCCTAATATGCAATTAGAACATAATTATTATTGGCTTAATATGCATGTGAGAATCTTGGGCACCACATAGAATTACCTTAACTAGTTTGGAACTATCTTACTTTCTTAAGCTCCAAATTGAGTTCTACTACTTGGAAACTCTTGGATATGGATAAGGAGAGTTGATAAAAGTATAAAAAGTGGCTGGAGTGATTCAAGTCGTGGCTGAGGAGGAAGAGGAAAAAAATGACCAAATTTGGCAAAAATCAATACTTAAAGGCTAAGAATGGCATAACTTAAATTCTAAGTGGTATTTTGGGTATTTTGCACCTTACATTCCATGTGTCAAGCTCTAAAACATCCTTAGCATACTCACCACTTTCTATTCAATCCTATACACTCAAGTATAGACCAAAATGGTGAAACCTAGCTTAGAAAGTGAAATCTAGTCGTACTTTGACTTATGATCCTATACGACCAATCTTATTATAATTTGCTAGAACCTAGCCCCATAACCAATCATTAAATATAAAAAGAAAGTTAATTAGACTCTAATTGATGATGCAAACATAGTATAATTGCCCAATTAATAGAATGCACAAAGATGACATTACGCGATTAAGCTGAATCTAAGCTAGCTTAGTGTAATTAAACACAATTCAGTATAGTGACTGTCATCTCTTGATTACCTGGAATGAACATTTTTGAAAATGCTAGAAATAAGTCCTAAATACTAACTTAAAGCTAATTGATGTGCTAAATGCATAGTGAATTTGGTTCCGAAAAGCATGAAAGATGCATTTTATCGAAAAACTACTATTTGACCAAGTTATCAATAGACATGGTTTTTAATACATATGCATATAGTATTATTATTCATGAATGTATTCTTTGTTCTTTTCACACACCAAGCTCTCTTTCTGAGGGTACTGAGCCTTCACACTGCATGGAAACACTTCAACAACCATTAGTATAATATTATATATTAAAAGAATTTAACGATCAAAATGAGCTATTTATAATAAAATTGACACTAGTTTCATGATATGTCTATTATGTAATATGAACATGTTTTTTACTGGCCTATTATGTTTGTGAGAATCTTGGGCATTACAGTAAGGCCCTGTGGGCAAGGCTCCGCCCGCCACAGTAGTTGCCACACACTCCTTCGTGGATTTCCTCTATCAGCTTCTGCACCTCTGTGGAGCCTACACACCTCAGCATCAGTCCCATCATTGATCTTCTGTACAGTTGACCCTCCACCATCAAGTATTGGGCAGTCTTTAGTCTGACTGACCTTGCTTTTTGGGGGTCTGCAGGTAGGCTCCTTGACACCAGGTATTGGGTGATGGGTTTCATCCAACGTTCGTCCTTAGAGTCAGTTGCGAACACATGGCACGCGGGATCCTCTGAGGGGTCTCTCGTGTATCCACCTTCTAGCAGAATCTCTGTGCACTCGGTCACCTCCCCCAATCGACGTGCTTCTAGCTAACTTGTCATCCTTTTGGTTCATTTCCCTAGGCCTATGTTCAATATCAAAGTTTTTAAAATAGGCTTTCGCCCCCATTATCCTGGAGAAGTACCTATGTAATCTTGGCTCTTTCTCTACGAAGTCTCCCCTGACCTGACCCACGATTAGCTGCAAGTCAGTTTTTACTGCGATGTTCTCTACTTTGAAGTGCAGGGCTAGCTCGAGGCCTCACAGTAGCGCCTCATACTCTGCCTCATTATTTTTCACCTGGAAACCAAGTCTCAAGGCTTTCTCTATCCTGAGTCCTGCTGAGGTCTGCAAGACTATTTCGATGCCTGATCCTGAGGTATTCATGGATCTGTCGGTGTAGAGGGTTCGGGTTGAAAGGATATGAGTCAGAGGTATCTGCGGCAGGTCGCATGGCTCACCGAAGGATTGGATTTCTACAAGGAAGTCTGCCATAACTTGCCCTTTCTTTACCACTCGAGGCTGGTACTCGATGTCGTATATCCCCAGTTCGATGGCCCATTTGGTTAACCATCCCAATAAATCTAGTTTGGCTAAGATCTGTCGGATGGGAAAATCTGTATACACTGTGATTGAGTGTGCCTCGGAGTACTGCCTCAATCTTTTCTTGGCATTGACCAGAGCAAGAACCAGCTTTTTCGCCATACTGTATCGTGTCTCCATATCCAGGAGTATGCGGCTTGCATAGAATACTGGTTGAGGGCTTTTGTACATCTGCGATTAAGGATAACTGGGTCGGATTGGCCTCAATGCCCCTCTGCTTACAATGTGCCCTAGGAACTGGCCGGAGGACACCCCAAAAGTGCATTTCTTAGGGTTCAGACGCATTTGATAGTACCTCAGAACTTGGAAGCATTCGTCCAGATGCCACAGATGGTCCGAAGCCTCTCTATTGTTCATGAACATGTCGTCGATGTAGATCTCTATCGTTTTCCTTAGTAGCCCGGTGAACATTTTTTTCATGAGCCACTAGTAGGTCACCCCCGTGTTCTTTAAACGAAAAGGCATACTTTTGTAGCAGTACAGACCTCACTCCGTAATGAATGTCGTATGGATGTGGTCTTCCTCGTAAAGAGGGATCTGGTTGTATCCAGAGTAAGCATCTAGGAAGTTCATCCTGTCAAATCCTGTTGTCGCATCGACCACTTGTTCGATCTTCGCATGGGAAAACTGTCCTTTGGGTAGGCCTTGTTCAGATTGGTGAAATCTATACAGGTCCAATCATCGCTCCTCTTCTTCTTTACCACCACTTGGTTGGAAACTCAGCATGGGTATACGCACTCTATGATTAGGCCGTTTTCCAATAGTATCTCGACTTCCTTGTTGATCGCCATGTTTTTCTCCAGTGCGAAACTTCGGGGCTTTTTTCTAACCAGAGGAAAGTTGGGGTCTATGTTCAGATGGTGGCAGGTGTATGCGGGATCTATTCTGGGCATGTCTTCGTGAGACCACGTGAAGATGTCCTCGTTCTGCCTGAGGAATTCCAACAGCTCGCTCATTTCCCTTTCGGGCAATAAGGCATCAATCAGGATTGCTTTCCCTGGTTCTACTTCTTTCAAAGGGACTACTACCAGCTCCTCAATCGTGGTTTTTGGTCTGTCAAACTCCTCTTCGATCCGCCTCATATATGCTAGCAGGCGGTCCTTTGACTGCTATCCATCCTCTGCCAAGACATTCACGCTCCCATTGGTTCCCTTCTAGGCGGTCGAAAAACACTTCTTTGCAGAGGCTTGGTCTCCCTTGATATCTATTATGTAAGTGTCATCCTTCGACTGACACCTTAGGACCTGGTGGAGGGTGGAGGCGACCCCGTGCATAGCGTGGATCCATCCCCTCCCTATGATAGCATTGAATGAGGACTGGCAATCGATGATGAAAACATTTACATCCAGGCACCTCTCTGCGACATAAACATTCAAAGTCATGATGCCCAAGGGGCTGACCCTACTGTTGTTAAAGGTGAACAGTGGTTGATAGGTCAGTCTGAGCACGCTTCAGCTCAGACCCATGTTTTCGAAAGTGCCGAGGAACAGGATGTCGATGCTACTTCTGCCGTCGACCAGGACCCTTCCCACCATCGCGGAGTTGATCTGCAACTTGATTACTAGGGAGCCGTCATGAGGCAGGTGCACCGTGGCCAAATCCTGCTGGGTAAAGGTGATGGGGGTTGTTGAGGCATAGCTCTCTCCTGTGGTCAAGTGATTAACTGAATGCGCCCAAGCCTCTCAAGCGCTTCACCCTCTCTTCAGTCCTTTTTCGGTGCTTTTCCTTTTCTTCCTGACTCTGGGTCAGCTCCGGTCTGCCCCTAATCATTGGTACTATTCTCAGATCATGCTCCCCTGACCTGGAGTCCTGGGTCTACTTTCCCTTTTCCAGCCTGGCGGCATCCTCCTTAGACTGGCTTCCGCTTACCTTCACATATTACTTTAGTTTGCCATTCTAGATCACCATCATAACCTGCACGTAAAGGCTACAGTAGTGGATGGTGTCATGTCTGTGATCTCTATGGAACTGGCAGTACCTGCTCTTGTTCTTCATATGATCAGGAACGCCGGACTTAGGGGATCTTTAAAAATGTTCATGTCTTTATTCTGAAGGTAGAACACGTCAATTGGTGTATTGAGCTCGAACCTCGGTAGAGGGTCTTTAAATGTTTTCCTCCTCTGGTTGCTTTCTTGATTGGCCCAGGTTGGGGCAGCCTGCTTCAGAGTTGGGCCCTAGGCCAGCACAAGCCTTTTTACTCCCTGTGTAGCCAGGGTTTTTGCCGGCATTGTTGTTATTACCGCGGAGGCTTTGAATACTTTCTGGTGGCTTTCTAGCACTCTGCATACTCCTTCCAATTTTGCCAGGATGTCAGTTATGTCGTATGGTAGATTTAAGAGTATCTGACAGCATCGATCCTGGCTATAAGCCTCTGACGATAGAGCTCGTGGCTTAGGTTGAGTCAGCGTCATGCATAAAAGACATCACTTCTAGGAAATATGACAAATATTCCCTTGGGGACTCATTCGCGGACTGCTCCAACCGGTCCAGGTATCGCATGGTCTTCTGCTGCTTCCGGGCATTTGCGTATTGCTTTAGAAGAAGTTTGCAAAATTCTTCAAACCCGTTTATAGACTTCTCCGAGAGTTGCCTGAACTATAGCAGAGCTAGTCCCACGAGGGTTATAGAGAAGACTTTACAGATCACAGCCTCATCTCTGGTTTCCATGGCCATCTTCTGTTGAAAATGATATATGTGGTCGAGGGGGTCGGTCTTCCCTTCGAACGGTCTGAAAATCTAGGTTGTGAAGTCCTTTGGTTTGGGCTCCAGTTGAATCCAGTCAGCAAAGGTTGTTCGGTTGATCCCACGCACAGTCTGTTCTGCCAGATCAGTAGGGGTCTAGCTATGATGAGCCCCGAGTCTCTTACTCAGCTCCACCATCATCTCCTGTCTCCAATCGGAGAGCGCATTTCTTGGGTTCTTCTGGGGTCATCTGCCCACTACTATTTCCGCCTGGGAGGGCCTTGTCTAGCTTTGTAGCTCTCCTTGCATCCACGATCTGGATGGAGCGGAGACTTCCCTTGGCTGTTCTTGGCCCCTAAACTCCTACTAGACCTCCTCATCGAAATCCTCTCTTCGTTTGCTTCTGGCCTCACTTGCCAATAGCCCTTCAAGACGGGCATTGTCTCTGCGAACTTCGGCGACCTCATTCTTTAAACTTAAGATGGCCTCATGAGACATCTCTCCTTCCTATTAGCTTCTGTCATGGCAGTAAGCATTTGGTCTAGCTTTTGTTCTAAGCTGGATCGCGCTTCCGAGGAGCTTTCTTCAACGATAGGCTGCGTGCTTCTCGTTGTCATTTTTGAGGGTGCCATCTGATGTCGTATGGCTATTTCGTTCAGGGAGAGCACAGTCGTGAGACTCTTATTCTTTCTCTTGCACTCTTCATATTCCCACAGATGGCGCTAAACTATTAGAACTATTCTTACCAACTGTCCACGTGTCTTCAAATCATTGATACTAGTCCTACCAACTATCCACGTGTCTGAACTGTTGGTGATGTTCCTTCCAACTGTCTGTGTGTCCTTGCTATCTGGGATACTTTTGATCTCACTCCGGATTGACGAGGCAGGAGTGGGCACCTGCAAAGACTCTCTGATGTTTAAGCCAGATATTTTTCCCTGAGATTGAATAGCAAAGACAAAGTTTATTTTTCTCATAAAAACTATTCTCTCTCCCCTTTTTCTATCTCCCTATGTATATCTATATATGTATATACATATATCGGTATGCATCCCCCTTTTCTGGGGAAATGTATGGCATGTAAAAATATAATCCTGGAACCGAGAACCTGCCAGCTCTCATTCCTAGGATCGTGGTTAACGTAATTTTCCTTACATTGTTGATTTGCTTTCCCCGTCCCCTATGGTGTGAGCCTGGCATGGGTGAGACCCTGACAACCCACCATCCTGTCGGGATGGTTCGACCAATGCGCACATCTATGCTTGATCATATTACATGCCCTGTCTAGGTCTAGAGTAGCGCACTACCCTGAATGGTCTTCCAGGGGAAGACCTTCGAGGTTTCTGACCCCTAACTATCGAGGCAAGAATTTGACTGGGCTAAACCCGTCTAGGGTCTGGGATGGGTTCGGCCTTGGCCTACGACATCCAACGGGCCCAAGTCATATCACGCGTGACTTATGCGGCATTTAAACAGCCCTTCTGGATACGTGTCGAATGGTGTATCTCCTGCCATCTATTCTGCCACCTAATCACCCACGTAGTGCACGATCTAGGAGTGGGCCCCACACCAAGGGCGGGTGTTGGCTCTTTTTAACACACGGTAAATATACGGTATCCAGGTTGTAATAAGTAATATACATAATAAAAGAGTGGCGATCTTTCAAAGAGTACTTGATTCATAATTGTTAACTATTAACTAAAACTAGCTTCTAATTTATCCAAATAACAATATTTTAAGCAAGAATTAAAAAACAAATAACAATGTAAAAGGCAAGAATAAAAATTGAAATTAAGCAACCAAAAATAGATCTTAAAGTAATAATAAAAGAACTATTAATGTAATCTACTCTCTAACTCCTCCTCCAACTACTAGTTTTCTTCATGGTTGAATCATCTATTTAGAGTTGACAACTGAGAATTCTAATGTATTCACAAACTCCTTTCCAAGACATAAGTGAAAATATCTAGACAAGTTAATATATTACTTCTAACATAAATTGACTAGATTCATTAAGTTTGGTTATTCTCATACAAAGGTTGCACAAATCACATAAGTATATATCTATCCTATACAAACTCACCCTATACTAGGTAATCTTATGATGTTCTATCTATGTCCAAACCTAAATTCTCATTCCTAAGTTCATATAGGTTTCACAACACAACTCCATTTAGTGGCTAAGTAAATAGATGTATTAAGCTTAAGATAGAACAACCAACTCAACAATGGATATCAAAAATAATTAAGGAAACCAACATAGTCGGACTATATTAGAGGTTTAATTGCCTCCCTAGAAATTAAGTTTATCTCATGTTCATACAAAATGAATCACAATAAATATACAAGGATCAATACATATTCATTTACAGAAAATAGAAGATAAAAATAAGAATAAGAGGAAAGAAAAACTCTTTTGAAAATTTCCAATATGATTTCTCCTTCTTGATTCCTCTCCTTGGAACTGTTTTCTTCCTTGAAATAGTTTTAGAACTCTTTGGCTACTAGGGTTTTCATCCCCCCTTCAAATGAGTGAAAAAGGAGTTAAATGGAGGAGGTTCATGAATCTATTCCAGGTTTTCTGCAAATTTTTGGCATTGCGGCACCAACACTGGCAAAAGGATGGTGTTGTAGCACCAAATGTTGGCATTGCAGTGCCACGAGTCTGAGGCTACAGGACCAAAAATTGGTATCATGGCTCCACAAAAATGGCGCTATAGCAGCACAAATTGGCACCGTAACACCATGTAAATTGGGCTATAGCCCCTTGGATTTGGGACTGGGCATTATGAAATTGGCACTACAGCCCTATGATTTTGGGGCTGCAGAGCCATATTTTTAGGGCTGCAGTGCAGACTCTTTTATGATGCAGTGCCAACTTGTCTTACTTCTAACTTCACTCTAAAAGCTCTATCACCAGTCTTTTCTCGTTACGGTGCAAGTTATCACCAAAATGCCTTGATTTACCTCTAAATTAACTCTGAAAGTCAACATTCTTCGCTCAATGATATCTCACCTAAAATATGCATCAAAAATAATAAAATAACTAAAAAGCGTTCAAAAACGAGCAATTCTTAAGCTCGAAAGGATAATAAAGATAAGTATAAAATACACTTATCAGCAGGGTAGGTCAATTTTCAAATTACTATCCGATGAATGCTATAGACACCAGTAGTGTCCAATTCTATGAGGACATATCAATCTATTATTAAATAGTTCTTATTAATAAAATAGTACCCACTTGAGCCTCATTCGAAATGTAAAAAAGCTCATTCGAAATGTAACAATAATTAGTCAGTAATAGACTGACATATCATGTGGTGTTGGGTATTATATAATATCCTATAGCATTATTCCGATCATCCTCATCTATGTATCTTTTTCTTATCTCATCTCAGTATCAACAAGTATTTATTTAATAATACAGCAATATTAGGGAATCTATATCATTGTGATAGAGCACCATTACTCTTATTTATTATGAACAACCTAAATGAGTTAGCTATTGTTTAGCCCAAATTAGTCTATTAAAATGTCCAATTATTCAAGAGAAAAAAAACTCTAGTACTAAATCTTAAAATGTTTGAAATCTATTTTTTTAATCATAGTTTTCAAAATACGACGATATAGATAATAATAAATAATTATGTAAAATATACGTACATTATATAAACATAGCAGAGCATGTAATCCCAATCCTTCACTATCCCCACTTTAAAATAATCGAAAAAATCGTCATATTATGGCTAGATCATGATAGTGCACTGTACCATCGGGTCAAAATGACATCCCTATATTCAAGCAACTTGGCCTCAAATATTTTATTTGAGTAATACTATGAGAAATTATATGATGCCCAACACCATATGTTATATTTATCGGTTACTGGCTGAATTCGAATTAGGTAGTAACCTATAGTGCTCCATAACATTATTCATTCTATTTTTTAAAATCTAAGGTAGGATGCATGCCAACTAAGTTTTTATTAACATGTATTTTAAAAAAAAAAAAAAAACAAAGAAGTACAAGTGGGCTAGGATGGCTGATCTGTCTTACTCCAACCAAACATGTTTTGTAGGCCAAGTTAGACTGGCCTGTGGTTGTAGAGGCTTATTTCTATAATTACTAAGTTAGGCCTCGAGTTACCTATCAAAACCTAAAAAATGTAAGAGTTCAATTGGGAACACTAGAGTACTGCCAGCTAAAAGGAGTCTGGCGCTTTACTCAGTAATCGATTCGATTTAATAAGAAATCCAAATAAGCAATTGACAAAAGAGTGAGAGATAGAATTAGAGATTGTGAGCACTAAGTCTCATAGATGAACAATGGATGAATCGAGATTTTGCGAATAACTCTAAGATAGCCAACAAAACCTGAATCTTGTTGGATATATAAAGGATGGATGGATGTCTCAAATGACTCCGAGAGAGACTTTAAAATCTTAGTCTTTCAAGGAAGGATGCCAATAGAGATCTAGATCTCAGAGAGTCGAGACTATTGCAAGAAAATATAGGAGAAAGAGATTCAATATGTATTCAGAGTTAGAATAAGCCAGTTCTAATCCAGATGTCCCCTTAGGTATCGTTTTCACTCCTACTTCTAGGAATTTTCCATGACCCATTGGAGTCAGTTGACCTACTCTGAAAATGATGGCATGTGGCCATTCTTTTTGAGTTAGCCCTGTAGACTAAGTCGAAGATCTCTCTAGTCAATTGAAAATTGTCTAGCTATGGGTTTAAGTGGCACTTGGGCAGAACTTTTGGCTGGTTGGTTAATTAGACTTGGTCTTTTAAGGAATTGGATCTCGGAATAATGGCACGTGGTCGTTCTTTTTGAGTCAACCCCGTAGACTAGGTCGAAGATCCTGATTCTATTAAGGATAAATCTCTAGTCATTCTAAAATCATCTATCTGTGGGTTTGACTGGGACTTGGACAGAATTTTTAGTTGGTTGGTTAATTAGACTTGGTTCTCTAAGAGATTGGGTCCAACCACATGGGTTGAATTTCATAGAGCCATTTGTTAGCTATTTAGCCCAATTATGGTATCAAAGAGCCTTGTTGGATTGATAAATCCATCATTTATGGGCTTCTAATTATTCGGTCATTTTTTGACCACTACAGTAGTCATAATATCTAAACCAATCTGACATGCATATTTAAAGGTGTTCAAAATCCACATGATCCAATCCAATCCAGTCTACAAAGTGCAGATATCTGTACAAGTGTGAATTGAATTAGATGGAATTACCGAAATCCATACTTTTACATATCAGATATTTTTTTTACTTAAAAGTAACCATTTCAATCCAATTCGCACTTAAATTATATATATTGAAAAAAGTATATTTATATTTATATATTAACTCATATATGTTGTAAAATTTATTATTGCTTGTAATTTAAGATGTAAAATCTTTTTAAGTAGAAAATAAATGCTAAAATGATAAGTAGTGAGCCAAACTTGTTCAAAAAAGAAGGTCCAAATTGGTGCATCTATAATGAAAAAATAACCGACTTAAAGTTACTAATCCAATCCATACATTTGCATATTGAATTAGATTTATTAAAAAGTTTTATACGAATTAGATTAGATACGAATTTTGAAATCTGCATTAGTGCAGATCGGGTATAATTTCTTGAAAAGAATGCGAATTGGATTGAAAGAACAAGCTTATGCATATTATACCTACAAGTGAGATAAAGACACCATTCTTAACAATAAAAATACTAATTGATAAAGTAACTTATCTAAAAATTACAAGTTTATGAGATTAAAAACTCACGACATCCCATAAAATGCACTAGTTTTTCTCATAGCTCCCTTTAGCAGTTGCTAAAACTTAAAGAAAATTTCTTTTTGCTTGGAATTTTTGTTTTCCCAATAATGTTTTTTTCTCTAAAAATTTTAAAATCATCTCAAAATTTGAAAAATAATATTTTGGTAAGCTAATTAAAACATTGTTTACATCTGAATTTTTTAAGTTTTACAAGATTTAATCAAAATAAAAACATCTTGTTTTCGCTTACATTTGAGATTTTTCACTTGAAAATTGTAAATCAAAAAAAAAAAATCTTCATCGAGCTCAACTAGTTCTAGTTGAGCTTGACATAAACATTTTGAGTTTTTTACCGGTAATGTTAGCAAAAAAAATAAAAAAAAAGAACAATATAACAAGGTTAGTTTCTTAAAAACATATTAGAGAAGGCTATTTAAAAAACTCACCAGTGACTCATCTATCCATAAAGGTTATTGCTGGGTCACATATAGGATTTGAGTGGGGAAAATCCTGACAGCTAAGGAGGAGCTGAGGGAAAAGTCTTACGAATAAGAGCCTTCTGTAGATTCCATGCACCTGTAGCATAGGCTAATTAATTCCTTGTGCTGATTGAAATACAAAAGAACAACAAGGACTGACGAAAAACAAAGAAACCAAGATCTATGAACACACGTTTTATACTGGTTCAATCCCCAAAAGGAGATCTACATCCAGTTTGCCTTTGGCACTATCAATCCACTATCAAAAAAGCAATTACAGAGTATACAACTATTAATCAAGATTCACTCAAACTCTCCCCCCTGTTCCCATTACACCCTTTCTCTCTACAACCTTGCTCTCAATGAAAACTCTCAGAAAGTTTCTCTCACTTGACCAAAACTAATAGCTCACACCTCTGTTATCTACCTGACCAAAACTAATAGCTTACACCTCTGTTATCTACTCCAGAGTAATGAGGCTTTTTTTACACATTCTCTCAACACGTGTGACTAACTAGCAACACACTCACTCTCTTATAACAGAACAAACTAACCATGTAACTGATTTGAGAACCTATAACTAATTCATCTAATGACCAGCTCCAACAAATCTCCACCTTGGTCTTTAGATGAATCAGCTATACTTTCATGTCTTGACAGCATCATCAACATCAGCTTTCACCTTCATTCTCCGGGAAAGCAATCAGTGACTCCAATTAAGCTTAAACACTTCTTAAACTTAACAGCTGTCACTGATTTAGTAATAATATCAGCAAGAGTATCATCCGTGTGCACCTTATCTATTTTAATCTTCCCAAAAGAAATTACATCTCTAATAAAATGAAACCTTATATTAATATGTTTGGTCTTCTAGTGAAGCAACTGATTTTTAGTCAAACTAATTGTTGGAGCAGTTTTCACCAGCTATCCACGTGTCTCTAAACTGCCGGTGTCGTATCCTCCAACTGTCCACATTTCTTTGCTATCCCAAAGGGTTTTTAAATTCAGGCAAGATCGGAGAGTCGGGGGAAGCCACCTGCAAAGGCTCTCCGATGCTTAAGTCAGTTATTTTTCTTTAATTCAGAGTAGCAAAGATTTTATTTTTCTCTGTATCTGTATGAGTATATCTTTGTCTCTTACACGTAAACTTTTTAAATATTTCTTTTTGTATACGTATATGCCTCTCCTTTGGGGACGCATGGCTAATATATATAGTCCTGAAATTGTGAACCTCCTGGTTTTCAATCTCAGGACTGATTACCTTTTTCATCAAGACTTACTCCAGAGGTCACGGGCCGAGATTACTCTGATCCCCCCTGCACTGCTAGAGCCTAGTTTCTACCGTACCCTATGGCTCGAGTCTGTCAGGGGCGAGATTTGGACAAATCTCCATTCTGACAGGATGGTTTGTCCCCTGTGCACACCTACTCAAGATCGCATTAAATACTCTGTCTGAGTCTGGAGCTGTGAGTTGCTTCCTATTGTACTCTGGTGGAAGACTCTTGGGGCTTCCGACCCCCAGCTGTCGAGGTAAGAATCGGACTGGGCCAAGTCCATCCAGGGTCTGGGATGGGCTTAGCCTTAACCTCGGCCAGCCCAATGGCCTATGTGGTACCATGTGCGACTCACGTGACCTTTGACTAGTCACTCTGGACACGTGTCAGATGGTGTGTCCCATTTATGACCTATTCTGCCACTCAATCATCCACGTGGTGTATGATTTGGGAACGGGTCCCACAACTGCCCCCATTTCCCTACTTGATGGATTCGTTTCCATCAAGTGGGGAAATCGTTTCTCCGTTCTTCCAATTTGAGGGATACACGTGGCTCTCCCCTGCCGACGCAGAGGCACGCCATCCCATGTCACAAAATTTTTTTTTAATATCAAAGTTTCAATGGTTCGGTCTCCCTTGCTCTGCCCTTTTCCAGAAAAAACTCTTCGGCTCCCCCTCCATAAAAGCCGCATTTACGCTCATTTGCTACTTTACTAAAATCTGCAATTATTCTAGCCTTGTAAAATCTTAGGGTTTCCGACTTCTCCCCTTTCTAGAGACTTTTGCTCTTTTGATTGTATTCAGAATGATGGCCTCAAATTAAGATCAAGAACTTCGCCCCATCGTGGACTCGGAGTTGGATTCCCTGAGGAGACAGCTCTGCCTCCCCAGCGGAGTCACGTTACAAAGGGTCGAGGACCCTGCGGATTGGTATCTACGTCTCTCTGCCCCCGAAGGCTCTATTATTTTGGGAAGAAAGCATCTGGAATAACTGTGGTTCCCTCTTCCTCCTCTGATCCACCAGTTCTTTGCTTTGATAGGGATCCACCCGATGCAGTTAAATGCAAACGGGGTCATGATCCTGATGGGGCTCTCTGCCCTGTCAGTTCTTTATAACCTGCATATCGACCTAGAGGTGGTCTTTTATGCTTACAAACTCACCCTCATCCCCAAAAAGAGTTCCTACCCCACCTTTTACCTTCAACTGCTCCCGGGACGTCAATTTTCTTGGGCTTGCCGAGGTCGGACAAGTAATGGGACTCCCACTCTAGGCTATACATCGTTGGAGGGGCATGGTGCTCCCCTTGGGTGAATGGAGAGCACTTCCAAATTCCCTCAGTTTTCCTGCAGAGTAAGTGCTAGATCGTGATTTTCAGGTCTGCGTTCTCCTCGTCTGTTATTGCTCACGTTATTTTGTCTTGTGCAGCCTCTGCAGAAGAAAACAGGTTCAAGCCGCATTTGTCGATAGGGCGGTCAAAGGGCTGGAAGGGATCGTCATCTTTAGGTCTCCTGGGGACTACCGACACATCCAGGCCACCCTCAATCCCCAGGTGATGAATATGATGCCTAGGATGGTTTCATACCTTCCCTTCTCCCTGGATACCTAGTTTATCACGAAGCACCTACGGAGCCAGCTTGATGCCTTTGCCCTGAACCGATTCCGCCGGGACGAGCATGATCGCATCGCCATGGTGAGTCGTCAGGTTATGGCTTTGAGCCAGTTGGCGGGTTCCAACGACCTGGTGACACCGACTAGCCACGAGCTCGAAGAGGCCGTGAGGCTCGTGGCTGAATAGTGCGTCAGGCTCCGTAGGGAGGAAGTCACTGCCCCTAAGAGGGCTAGAGGTGAGTTCATTTCGCATCCTTGAGCTTTGTCAATTGGGTTATGGCTGTGATCTAACCATGTTGCTTGTTCTTTATAGGTTCTGAGACGGGCCCCTCGGCAGACCCTTCCCCCGTCAAGGGGAGTACCGCTAGACATAAGGCTCGCCCCAAGGTAACCGTTCGCCGGCGTCTCGTGGTGTCTTTAGAGAATGAAGCACCTGTGATCCCCCATTCCGGTGTAAGCGGACCTCTGACCGGGGAAACGACGGCCATAAAGGCCGTATATGAAAAGGGGGCGCCCCTGAGCCTGCCCCAGGGATCTGATGCTCCAACCTCTTCCGCTCCTGGCTCTGGTTCGAAGACGAGCGCGGGGTCTGGTGCTGCTTGCCTCGGAGGGGAGATCGCTGAGCTCAACAGGGGGGCTCCGAGGTTGAAATCTTGGCTATCTTCCCCTCCTCCGGTCCCAATAAAGCGGCACCACGAGGTCGGCTCATCCAAGGAAAAAGAGGGCCCGGCAGAGAAGAGGGGAAGGGTTGCCCCTTCTTCTGACAGCGATGACGATGGGGCCATGCTGACCCTTCTGAGGAGAAGAAGGTCCGCGCGCAGTGGCCCATCAGGAGGGAATGGTCAAGACAAGACCGAAAAATCATACTTAGGCGGGGCTCCAAGGGGGACGGCAACTGAAATTGTTAATATAGCGGGGGCTGCTGTGGCGTCTTCTGTCGAGGACGCGCCACCCCCTGCCGTCACCGGCTGCGCGCCCGGCGATGCCCAGCTTTCCTTCGTCCCTACCATCGCTGCTTCGGAGGCGTGCCTAGCTAGGGGAGAGGGTGCCCTTGTGGTTGGCGGGGTGGAGCCCCGTTCTTCGGACGTGGACAACGCCCAAAGAGAGGGTCCAGCCGCAGAACCCAAGCTGGAGGCACTCTCCTTGGAGAATGTTGAGCTCGTCGCTTGCCGTACCTTCTCGCAGGTTTGGCTCGTTCGGTTACCTCCATGTTTCTCAGCATCCTTGCTAGACGCTGACCTCTTTTTCATTTATCTTGCAGCTAGTCGCCATCCGATCTTTCTATCCCTCTCGCGTCAGGGACTTGACCGAGAAGTTGAACTCCCGTTCTGCACTGGCCGAGTGCAGCGAGGCTGCCCTTGCCGAGTTGAGGACTGACTTCGACTTGTATCAGAGCCTCGATGAGGCTAGTGTCAGCAACGTCGTGGATCACGCCCTAAGTTCCGAGAGGGTTAGACGCGAGGAGCTGGCTGCAAGACTGGCAGAGGCGGAGGCTGACGGGCTCCCTCAATCCGAGGCTGTCATACTGGCCCAAAACGAGCTCAAGATCAAGGAGCAAGAACTGCAGAATGCTGGGGCAGAGATAGAGCTGGCCTTCCTCGCTCGTGACAGGGCCGTTGACGATGCTAAAGAGGCGAGGAAGGCCGAGGCAAAAGCCAAACTAGAGGCCCATTCTCTTCAACGCAGACTCGACTAGTCAAATGAGGTAAGCCGACATCTTTACTTGGACCACGTAAAATTGATGGGGGCTCAAGTAGAGTTGTCTCGCAAGCACAGCGAAGACCTTGCTGACATTCACACACTTTTGGTCGACTTGTCGCAGCGGCAGGTAGAGCTGAGGCTGGTGGCACTGAGGGATAGACTAGCGGACACGGAGAAACTAAAAACGAGGTATCAGAGGCAGGTGGATGTCCTTTCTGTGGAAAGTTACAGGTCTGGCTAGGAGAACAGGAAATTTGAAGGCCACGGAGAGGTGGCAACGCCAGACCAGTTTGACGAGCAAAAAGGCGTCGAGAGAGACCACTATTCCGTCAAGTACTACATGCAGCAGCTTAGGGATGAGATCAACATCACATGCCCTACTGACGTGCTAAAGATGCTTAACGCGGAAAAAGACGGGCCCTCTACATCCGTCTCTATTGCCAAGGAGCTTATCCCCGTTTCCAGTCCGCTAGAGCAAACCTCGGAGGTACCTGGCAGCCAGCCTGGTCTTAGGGTTTTAACTGGCGAGGGGTCTAGTGTGGTCATTTTATCCAGCAACAACTCCGACCTTGGTACACCACCCTCCACCGGGGCTGGTCCAAGAGTTGAAACTGGCTGCGCTCCCCTGGCCGGAAGTAATTAGGGTCCTTATTTTTTGTATATTTGTAGAGTTGATCCTTGTTGTAACCGTCTGTATAAATAATAAAAACAGTGCAGTTTTCTTTAGTCTATTCTCTTTTTCTTTTGTCAACCGCGTCTGGGGTTAAGGTTAAATATCATTTAGATGTCGTTCCCTTGTCGGCAGTGCAGCCAGCATTTGGGTTTGGCTCGGTCGTACATGATTTCGAGTTAGTAGTGAGTCCTCCTCGAGCCATGATCGACAAGATCAGTTATGGGGATAGAGGTGTGAGTTCCGGCTAATCCGGTTGTAAGGAAGTATAACTTCTGTTATGACTTGTCTTGGCAGAATTCAACCTGCGCGTGTGGCTAGACTTCTCTGACCCTAAATGGGAACGCGCTCAGAGCCAGCTCCAGGGGTTGGTCAATGATTGTTTAGACCCGTTGCTACAGAGGGAAAGGCTCGGGCTCGGCTCTTATCGGGAGCAAACTAGGCGTTACCACTCTGACATTTCCCTGCGAGTCTGCCCAAGACCTGTTTCTCACAAATAGAGCTTTTGGGCGCATGTCCCTGTCGACCATGCCCTTTGTACTTTGAGAAATAATGAACAGAGCTCGATTTTAACTTCGGTCTTCATGCCTGGTGTATGC
Organism: Parasponia andersonii; assembly: GCA_002914805.1. Taxonomy (NCBI): domain Eukaryota; kingdom Viridiplantae; phylum Streptophyta; class Magnoliopsida; order Rosales; family Cannabaceae; genus Trema; species Trema andersonii. The sequence continues at coordinate 343,308 of JXTB01000070.1, forward strand.
GTAATAAAAATATTCTCGTGGGAGGGTCTGCTTCCAACGGGTAGACCCTGACCCCTTTAACTTTTGCTTTGCATGCCGCCAAAATGTTATCTGGGGAGGGTCTGCTTCCAACAGGTAGACCCTGACTCCTCTAACCTTTGCCTCGCATGCAACTAAAATGTTTTCTGGGGAGGGTCTGCTTCCAACGGGTAGGCCCTGACCCCTCTAACCTTTGCCTCACATGCAGCTAAAATGTTGTCTGGGGAGGGTCCGCTTCCAACGGGTAGACCCTGACCCTTTTAACCTTCGCCTCGTGCGGCTGAAATGTTGTCTGGGGAGGGTCCGCTTCCAACAGGTAGACCCTGACCCCTCTTTCCTTTAGCTTTCTTCATAGCTGAGGTGTTCCTTAGGGGGGATCTACTTCCAACAGAATAAACCCTGTCCCACAGTTGGCGCTCCCGTAGTACGATCGCTTTCGAGGTCTGCTGGCAAGTTTTTGGTTGCGCAACTCTTTCCTCTTCGTACGTTTTCTCAGGCCATCGGCAAGCATTTTATTGCACGATGTGGTTCCTATAGTACGATTGTTTTTGAGGTCTGTCGGCAAGTTTTTGGTTGCGCAGCTCTTTCCTCTTCGTATGTTTTCTTGGGCCATCGGCAAGCATCTTATTGCA
>JXTB01000070.1:356189-412107 GCA_002914805.1 Parasponia andersonii
AAGTAGAGAATTGAAATAATAAAACAAAACCTAGGAAGGAGAATTAGTAGAATTACCTTGACTAGTTTGGACCTATCTTGCTTTCTTGAGCTCCAAATTGAGTTCTACTACTTGGAAACTCTTGGAAATGGTTAATAGGAGCTGAGAGAAGTCTAAAAATGAATGGGAGAGTTTCAGGTCGTGGCTGGAGAGAAAGGAGAAGAAAGTGACCAGATTTGGTCCAAAAGTGATACTTAATAACTAAGAAATGGCATAACTTAAGTTCTAAGGGGTATTTTGGGAATTTTGCACCTTACTTTTCATGTGTCCAGCTCTTAAACATCCTTAGCATACTCACCACGTTGCTGGTCCATCCTATACACCCAAGTGTAGACCAAAATGGTGAAACCTTGCTTAAGAGGTTAAAACTAGTCATACTTTGACCTATAATTCCATATGGCCAATCTTATTGTAATCTAGTGAAACCTAGCCCCATTACCAATCATTAAACATAAAAATAAATCAATTAGACTCCAATTAATAATGCAAACAAAGTATCAATACCTAATTATTAGAGTGCACAAAGATGACATTACGCGATTAAGCTTAATCTAAGCTAGCTTAGTGTAATTAAACACAATTCAGTACAGTAACTGCCACCTCATGCTTACCTGAAACCAACATTTTGGAAAATTCTAGAATTGGTTTCTATACATTAAATAAAATCTATTTGAAGTTTTAAACGCACAGTCAATTTGGCTCCGAAAAGCGTGAAAAATGCATTTTACCGAAAAACTACTATTTGACCAAGTTATCAATAGATATGATTTTATTGCATGTTCGTATAGTATTACTATTCATAAATGTATTCTTTGTCCCTTTCACACACCAAGCTCTCTCTCTCTGAGGGTACTGAGCCTTTACACTGCATGGAGCCCTTCCACAATTATTAGTACAATAATACAGATCATTTAACAATCAGAATGAGAAATTTACTATGAAATTGATACTAGTTGCTTGATATGCCTATTATGCAATATGAATATGTTTATTATTGGCTTATTATGTATGTGAGAGTCTTGGGCATCACACTCCAAAGGGTCTTTCATATTCCTGTCCTCTAGGAAAATCTCTACGTGTCCCGTTCCTCTGGTCGACGCACTCTTAGCTAGCTCATCGGCCTTCTGGTTCATCTCTCTGGGAATCTGTTCGATATTAAAGCTGCTAAAGCGGGCTTTCACCCCCATTACTTTGGAGAAGTACCTGTGTAATCTCGGCTCTTTTACTTCAAAGTCTCTCTTGACCTGACCTACAACCAACTGCGAGTCAGTTATTACTACGATGCTCTCTACTCCGAAATGCAGAGCCAGTTCAAGGCCTTGCAACAGGGCCTCGTACTCCACCTTGTTATTCATTGCTTGGAAACTGAGCCTCAAGGCTTTCTCTAATCTGAGTCCTGTTAGGGTCTGCAGGACTATCTCGATACTTGACCCCGAGGCATTCGTGGATTCGTCGGTGTAAAGGGTCCAGGCTGAAGGGTGGCGAGGCTGAGACGTTTGAAGCGGATCGTGCAGCTCACCGAAGGATTTGATTTCCACCAGGAAATCCGCTATGACCTGCCCTTTCTTCGCTACTCGGGGCCGATACTCGATGTCGTATATCCCCAGCTCGATGGCCCACTTGATTAGTCATCCCGATAGGTTTGGTTTGGCCAAGATCTACCGGATGGGGAAATCCGTGTACACGGTAACAGAGTGTGCTTCAAAGTACTACCTGAGTCTCTTCTTAGCGTAGACCAGAGCAAGGACCAGTTTCTCCGCCATACTATATCGCGTCTTGGCATCTAGGAGCATGCGGCTTGTATAGAATACCAGCTTCTGCTTGCTGTCTTCCTCGATAAATAGTACGGTGCTGATCGCTACTTCAAACACTGCTAAATAAGCGTACAGGCGCTCCCCCTCTACCGGGGAAGCCAGGATGGGCGGGTGACTTAGGTACAGCTTGAGGTCTATCAGTGCCTTGTCCTGTTCCTCCCCCCAAGCAACAGTGGAGCTTCTCTTTATGCACTGGAAGAATGGCTTGCATCGGTCAGACATCTTGGAAACGAACCGGCTGAGGGCGGCTATCTTCCCGGCTAGGCGCTGGACTTCCCGAATAGTCGAGGGTCTCTGCACATCCGCGATAGAGGACAACTGGGTAGGATTGGCCTCGATACCCCTTCTGCTTACAATGTGCCCCAGGAACTGGCCAGAGGACACCCCGAACGCGCATTTCTTGGGGTTCAGACGCATCCGATATTGCCTCAGAATCTAGAAACATTCGTCCAAATGTCCCAGATGACCCGAAGCTTCTCTGCTCTTTACGACTATATCATCGATATAGACTTCCATAGTTTTCCCTAGCTGTCCGGCGAACATAAGCCTCTGGTAGGTCGCCCCCGCATTCTTCAAACCAAACGGCATGCGTCTATAACAGTACAGGCCTCGCTCCGTGATAAATACCATGTGGATCTGGTCTTCCTCGTATAGAGAGATCTAGTTGTACCCCGAGTAGGCATCCAAAAAACTCATTCTGTTGAATCCCGCCATTGCGTCTACCATTTGGTCGATATTTGGCAAGGGGAAGCTATCCTTCAGACAAGCCTTGTTCAAGTTGGTGAAGTCTATACAAGTTTGGTCGTCACCGTTCTTCTTCTTCACTACCACCGGGTTGGAGATCCAGCATGGGTATACGCATTCCGTGATTAGGCCGTTCTCCAGTAGCGTCTCTACCTCCTTGTTGATCACCCTGTTTTTCCCTGGCGTGAACCTTCGAGGTCTCTGCCTGACCGAAGGGAAATTTGGATCTATGTTCAACCGGTGACAGGCATGCGCAGGGTCAATCCCAGGCATGTCGTCGTGGGACCAAGCGAAGACGTCTTGGTTCCACCTCAGGAATCTCAGCAGCTCGTTCTTTTCCTCTTCGGACAACAGGGTCCTGACTAATATTACCTTCATCAGCTCTGCCTCTTTCAAAGGGACCGCCACCAGCTCTTCAATCTTAGACTCTGGTCCGTTAGACTCCTCCTCGACCCGTTTCATGTATGCTGGCAGGCGGTCCTTTGATTGCTATTCGTCCCCCGTCAGGGTGATCGTACTCGCGTCGGGTCCCTTCAGGGCTATTGAAAAACATTTCCTCGTGGAGGCTTGGTCTCCTTTGATGTCTATCATAGGTACCATCCTTTGATAGACATCTTAAGACCTGGTGGAGGAGGAGGCGACTCCATGCATGGCGTGAATCCATCCTCTCCCCATGATGATGTTGAAAGAGGACGGGCAGTCAATAAACGACGAAGTCCACGTTCAAGCATCTCTCCGCTGCGCAGACCGTCAAGGTCATAATGCCCAAGGGGCTGACCTTGGTACTATCAAAAGCGAACAGCAGCTGCACGTTTCAATTCAGGCCCATGTTCTCGAACGTGCTGAGGAACAAGATATCGACGCTGCTTCCACCGTCGATCAGGACCCTTCCAACCAACGCAGAGTCGATCTGTAACTTAATCACCAGGGGGTCGTCATGAGGCAGGCGCACTATTGTCAAATCTTGCTGGGTGAAGGCGATAGGGGCGGTGGAGGCGCAGCTTTCACCCAACCTCAAATGCTTAACGGAATGTCCCATCCCCCTCAGGCGCTTCACCCTCTCCTCGGTTTTTCTTAGACACTTTTCCTTCTCCTCCTGACCCTGGGTCTGCTCGTGTCTGCCCACGATAGTCGGCACTATCCTCAGGGCCTGGTCTCCTGACCCGGAGGCTGGGGTCTGCTTGCCTTTTTCGGGCCTAGTGGCATCTTCCTGCGGCTGGATTCTGCCAGTCTTTACGTACTGCTTCAATTTGCCGGCATGAATCGCCACCATGACCTGCACGTAGAGGTTGCGGCAGTTGATGGTATCATGTCCGTGATCTTTGTGAAACTGGCAGTACCTATTCCTATTTTTCATGTGCTCAGGAACGCCGGATTTGAGCGGGTCTTTGAAAATGCCCATGTCCTTGTATTAGAGGTAGATCACATCGATCGGTGTGTTAAGCTCGTACTTCAGCAGTGGGTCACGGGATACCTTCCTCCTTTTACTACCTTCTTGACCGCTTTGGATGGGGGCTTCCTGTTTCAGAATCAGCCCTCGGTCTGGCACAGGCCTCTTTACCCCTTGCGAGACCAGAGCTTGTGTCGGCGCTATTGTTATCGCAGCAGATGCCTTGGGTGTTTTCTGGCGGCTTTCCAACACCCTGAATACCACTTCCAACTTGGCCTAGACGTCTGCCATATCGTACGGAAGGTTTAAGAGCAGGTGGTTCGATAGCATCGATCCTGGCTGCAGGCCCCTAACGGACGAGCTTGCGGCTTGGACCGAATCGGCATTGTGCACTAGGGACATCACCTCTAGGAAACGTGTCAGGTATTCTTTCGAGGACTCATTTACGGTTTGTTCCAGCTGGTCAAGGTCTCGCATGGTTTTCTCTGGGAGCTATCTGAACCATAATAGGGCCGGTCCCGCCAGGGTCGTGGAGAAGACCTTGCAGGTTACAGCTTCATCCCTGGTTTCCAAGGCCATCTTCTGCTGAAAATGATATATGTGATCGAGGGGGTGAGTTTTCCCCTCGAACGGCCTGAAGGTTGGAGTAGTGAAGTCTCTCGGCTTGGGCTCCATCTGGATCCAATCGGCGAAGGCCGTTCGGCCGATCCCTCGCACAGTTTGCTCAGCCAGGTCATCAAGGTTCTAGCTGTGATGGGCCCCAAGCCTCTTACTCAGCTCTGCCATCATTTCTTGCTTCCAGTTAGGAAGCACACCTTCAAGGCTTTTTTGGTGTCTTCTGGCTACCGCCGCTCTGGCTCGGAACGGCCTTGCTTGGCTTTGTTGCTTTTCCGGTATCCATGATCGGGATGGGGCGGGCATTTCCCTCGGCGGTTGGCCCTCGGTCTCTTGTTGGACTTCTGCGTCGAAATCTTCACTTCGCTCGCTCCTGGCTTCGCTTGCCAGCAGCCCCTCGAGGCGGGCGTTATCCCTGCGCACCTCCGCGACTTCATTTTTTAAACCCATGATGGCCTCGTGAGCGATCTTTGCTTTCCGGCTTGCTTCTGCCAGTACGGCGAGCATCTCGTCCAGCTTTTGCTCCAGTTCAGGTTGCGCTCCCCGGGAGCTTCCTTTGGTGTCGGGTGGATTCCCGCCAGTATCGGGACGTGTGCTTCAGGTTTTCATTCTTGAATGTGCCATCTTCCAATGCTATATGGCTTCTTGTTCGGGGAGAGTGTGATCGTGAGACTCCGACTCTTCCTCTCGCACTCAAAGAAAAAACGGTTTCCCATAGACGGTGCCAAACTATTGGAGCAGTTTTCACCAGCTATCCACATGTCTCTGAACTGCCGGTGTCATATCCTCCAACTGTCCACGTGTCTTTGCTATCCCAAAGGGCTTTTGACTTCAGACAAGATCGGAGAGGCGAGGGAGGCCACCTGCAAAGGCTCTCCAATACTTAAGTCAGTTGTTTTTCTTTAATTCAGGGTTGCAAAGATTTTATTTTTCTCTGTATCTGTATGAGTATATCTTTGTCTCTTGCTCGTAAACTTTTTAAATATTTCTTTTTGTATGCGTACATGCCTCTCCTTTGAGGACGTATGGCTCATATATATAGTCCTGAAATTATGAACCATCCGGTTCTCAATCTCAGGACCGAGTACCTTTTTCATCAAAACTTACTCCAGAGGTCACCGGCCGAGATTACCGTGATCCCCCCTACACCGCTGTAGACTAGTTTCTGCCGTACCCTATGGCTTGAGTCTGTCAGGGGCGAGATTTGGACAAATTACCGTTCTGACAGGACGGTTTATCCCCTGCGCACACCTACTCAAGATCGCATTAAATGCTCTGTCTGGGTCTGGAGCTGTGAGTTGCTTCCCATTGTACTCTGGTGGAAGACACTTGGGGCTTCCGACCCCCAGCTGTCGAGGTAGGAATCAGACTAGGCCGAGTCCATCCAGGATCTGGGATGGGCTCGGCCCTAATCTCGGACAGCCCAATGGCCTATGTGGTACCACGTGCGACTCGCGTGGCCTTTGACTAGTCACTCTGGATACGTGTTGGACGGTGTGCCCCATTTATGACTTGTTCTGCCACTCAATCGTCCACGTGGTGTATGATTTGGGAATGGGTCCCACACTAATTGCACTTTGACTGTCACACCAGATTACGACTTGTCCTTGCTGAATACCAAACTCTTTCACAATCTCTTGCAACCATAATGCTTCTCTAGTTGCATCTGTTATTGCGATATATTCAGCTTCGGTTGTTGAAAGAGCTACAACTGACTGAAGAGATGCTTTCCAACTTACTGTGTTACCAAACAAGGTAAATAAGTAACCTGTTAAAGATCTTCTTCTATCCAAATCTCCTGAATAATCTGAATCACAAAACCCAACCAAACTGTTTTCTGAATTTCGGTATTCTCCATACAACAAGCCACACTTGGAAGTTCCTCTCATGTACCTTAATATCCACTTGACAGCTTCTTAATGAGCTCTTCCTGGATTAGCCATATACCTGCTGACAACACTAACAGAGTGAGCTAAATCAGGAGGTGTACATACCATTGAGTACATCAAACTTCCCACTGCACTTGGATACGGAACTCTCTCCATCACATGCTTATCAGTTTCTGTTGTAAGTGATTGTTGAGCTGACAGTTTAAAATGTTGAGCTAAAGGAGTTGCAACAGACTTTGCAGATGCCATTGGGAATTTCTCAAGTGCTTTCTCAATATACTTAGTCTGAGATATAAACAACCTCTTACCAGCCCTACCTCTTACAATCTGCATACCCAAAATTCTTTTAGTCCCTCCGAGATCCTTCATTTCAATTTCAGAATTTAGCTGCTTTTTCAAACCCTGAATTTCTTCCTTGTTAGTTGATGCAATTAGCATATCATCAACATGCAGTAACAAGAATATCCCAACCTTATCACCTATCTACTTGGAATATACATAGCTATCAAAAGAACCTCTAGTGTATCCTGACTTTATCATAAGCTAATCAAATCTGAGATACCATTGCCTTGGTGACAGTTTTAGTACATACAAGGACTACTTCAACAAATACACACCATATTCTGACAACCATTTACTACATCTGCTCTTCAAGATCACCATGTAAAAATGTTGTTTTTAACATCTAATTGTTCTAACTCCGTATCAAATTCTGCAACAATAGATAACAGCACTCTTATTGATGTATGTCTCACTAAAGGGAAGTAGATTTCATTGAAATTAATACCTTCTTTGTGTGAAACCTTTTGCAACCAACCGTGCCATATACCGTTCTTTTTCAACTTCTGGTATGCCCTCCTTTTTCTTGTATATCCACTTACAACCTACAAGTTTCTGGTTTTCAGGTTTCTCCACAAGAGTCCAAGTTTCATTTTTAATCAAACTTTCCATTTCCTCTTCCATAGCCTTTAACCACCTTTTGCTATTTTATCTGTAATAGCCTCCTCGTAGTTTGTAGGTTCATTGTCCTCAATTTCCTTAGCGGTTAGTAAAGCATAAGAAATCAAGTCTACATGTCTATACCTCTCTGGTGGTCCAATCTGCCTTCTTACGCTATCTCGGGTAAGCTGATAGTCTTGAACTTGCTGTTGCTAATCTGTAAATTGCTCCTCGTGCTCATCATCAGGTACATCATCAGTCTGATCACTCACTATGATACCTGGCTGACTTGGAAGCTCCACCTTGAGCTGAACTGACTGACCATTATCTGCTGGTTTATCTGCCATTCCATCTGGTGTCATGAACATCTCAAATTCCCTAAAGATCACATCTCTACACACAAAACTCTTGGACGTACCTCCCTTTGAATACCAAAGTTTGTAGCCGTTACCACCATCAGGATATCCTACAAACGTACACTTTCTAACTCCTGGATCTAATTTGCTCAATCTTTGGTGTGCATATGCTACATAACCTGAAAACGAAGCGCAATGAACACACGTTTTATACTAGATCAATCCCAAGAAGGAGATCTACATCCAGTTTGCCTTTGGCACTATCAATCCACTGTCAAAAGAATCAATCACAGAGTATACAGCTATTAATCAAGATTCACTCAAACTCTCCCCCCTGTTCCCATTACACCCTCTCTCTACAAGGTTGCTCTCAATGAAAACTCTAAGTTTCTCTCACTTGACCAAAATTAGCTCACACCTCTGTTATCTACTCCAGAGTAATGAGGCTATTTATACACATTCTCGCAACACGTGTAACTAACTCGCAACGCACTCGCTTTCTTATAACAGAACAAACTAACCTTGTAACTGATTTAACAACCTATAACTAATTCATCTAATTCCTCTTATGTGCTTTTTTCTTCTATGATTTTAGTAGGAATGAAAAAAATGCAGTCATATGAAATTTGAAGCAAAATTGGGATGAGAGAGGCATGGAAAAGGAAAGAAAATCGTGCAATCGAATACAAAAATGTATTCATCTTGCAAAACTCTAAGGAACATGTTGGTGCTAATAGAGCATGGAGAGTTTTTCGTTTGGCCGGTGGACTTAGAAGCATGACACCGTCAGAGAAGGAAATAAAGGGCAACTCATTCTTATTTCGTCCAATAAGAAATCGAATGAAGAAGAAGAAGAATAAGAAAAGACTACGCGAAGATCAAATTCCATGCAGAAAGTTGTATTTCACATCTATTTGTAAGAGTGTGTACGATTCAATACTATTGGATTTGATTCTAGGGTTTTTCTATAAGGATGGCAAGAGGAATGCACCAAAACCATGCATTACCACGCTTAAGTCGCCGGTTCTAAGTAGTAATTACAATGGTGATTCCCTTCACTGTAGTAGTGCACGAATGTATCAACTACCAAAGAAGCTCCTAATACTTTAAAAGGCGCTAAACTTGTAAACTACTGAGTATATAGGTTTGTGGTACTAATTGGTTCACTAAGAATAGATAAACCTAGGTAGGTGGTCCATCATGATTCAGGCAAGAGAGAACTAAATTGTTGTTATTGTTTATGGAACCTTTTTTTAGCACCAGTGAATTTATAATGACATCTAAAAGATAAATAAAAAGTATACATTAACCTCATCGAGGACTATAGTGCTAGACTTCTGGTACTTGATGCGGAAAAGAAAATAAATACAAAAGGAAACTAAGGTGGTCTTGATGTCACATTCAGTAGTCCGGTGGACCATTTATACGACAATTTTTCTCCCTTTCTCTTTGGCGTGTTTTTTCCCCCTTATTTCTTTGGTGCACTTGGTCAACCTTTTCATACCTTGCCAATTTCCACGTAATTAATATTGGAAAACTTCGGAGCTGTGAGAATTCGATAAACATGGAACACTGTTGACTAGTGGCTTAAGTAATTAATAGAGCGGATCCACGGAGGTCCCCTCACTAGACTGGGGTGAATGTCATCAATAATCTAACGAGAGGCTTTCCTTGCTTAATCCATGGGGTAATAGTGGCAGAGGACGTTGTACCAACATAATCTCGGGGTGACCTAGTATTTCTATATTATATATGAATCTCTCTGCAAGTGGATTAACCATGCGCCTGATTATAACGACAATCTCAACTCAAATTCACTATTTTTGCAAATGGCAAGTGAATTTCTCATCTTTTCAAGCTGTTAGTAATAATCTATGAGATCTTATTTCTCAAATTGGTAAATTAAAAACAAAATTTCGTAACAGTTTTATTATATTTTTTAAAAAGCTAGGAAGAAGCCTCTCAAACACAATAATAATATACATAGGATTTGGAGTAATAAGTCCAAATGTAAAATATAATGCACCCATTAGAGTTTAATGGTATATAAGTAGATATATCAAGTATAAAAATACAAGTTGATTATTTAGCTATAAAAAAAAAAAAAAGGGAAGGAATAGACATTTTTTTTTCCCCTTGGGTGGAACACATCTAATGTACGAAAAAATTCTTTTGTCATGATTTTCCCTTTTTTAAGAAAAAAAAATGTACGAAAAAAATCTTTGTCATGATTTTCCCTTTCCCTTTTTTAAGAAAAAAATTGTACGAAAAAAATCTTTTGCCATGGTTTTCCCTTTTTTAAGAAAAAAAATCGTCTAATTCTTTATAGAAATAATTCCTAGAGAAAATTTGATTTTATATAGTAAAGTTTCAAAACACAAATCGAAAAATTCTTGATTTTAAAAAGTTTATTGATTCTAAATCTATTTAGAAAATTATCATATTTAAAAATATTATGAAAAATATCAATTTTTAACGATTGATTAGATATTTTAAATAACGGATAAAGTTACTTGAAGTAACAATTGATTTTTCTTATTAGCAAAATAGCTGGGTAATCCCTTCAGTTATGAGTGAACTATCCCTGACATGGGCGGGCACAGTAGACCACCAATCAAGGCTCTTCCTTGAGGCTAGCTCAGCTAACCGATATGATGCAGATTGCAGTGTGAGATCCGTTGCGTGAGCTACCCGACTGTGGATTACATGTGCTCTACAGGCTGCACTCCATCTTTCTTCCCAAGAAGCCAAGAACAAGAGGTTAATTGATATCAAGGGGTCTAAATATAATAAGGATGTTGCTTGCATGCAAAACACAATTCCTAATGTAAGTCCTAATCAACTTGATGCATTTTGTACGACTCATGAGTATAATAACCAGATTTGTTATCTCAAATAACTCGGTTTGTTATCTAAATAATTCCACTAATTATGTCATGTCCCTTTGCAAAATACTAATTTTAAAAGAAAAATGGTATTTTTCTTAATAAAATTTTAAAAGATGGTACTTTACTAATTTAATCTAAAATTTTTCAATTTTTTGAACTTTTGTCCTAGATTTGTAAGAAGCTCTCATTCCTGGAGCTGACTAGACCTAACCCATGATGAGCTATTTTACATAAATAGGATGGGTCAGGTTGAGGTTGAACCGAACAGCCCGAATTCTTAACACTACTTGATTTATTTGATTCTAATATCAATAGTATAGATTATATAGTCAAAATATTATAGTTACATAGGCATTTAAGAATAAGAAACTTCTCTTTATTAAATCATTCTTAAGATTAACCTAAATATTTGCAGTTTGCTACATGTGTCAATAAGAAATCCCAACGAAAAATTATTAGTCTCTGTTAGAGTTGACAATTCGAGACAGATTTAATGAGCGAGCCCGTAGCCCATTACCATGGCCAGTTTGCTACATGTGTCAGTAAGAAACCCCAACGAAAAATTATTAATCTCTGTTAGAGTTGACAATTCAAGACATATTTAATGAACTTGCCCGCGGCCCATTATCATGGCCTGTAGACTAGCCCAGCCTAGCCCGTTCATATGAGGGCCTAGGCTGAGTCTGGCCCTATTACAGGGTTGGGCTTGGGAATCTCAACCAGAGAGGGCTACCTATTTAGCCCAACCCATTTTCTCTTTTTTATTTATTAGGACCTAGAATTCTAGGCCTTATTGTCGTAAAAATTTTTTCAGGGCCCATAATTCTTTTAGATTCTTGTTTTAGCACGTTTTGGCCCGTTTAGGGTAGGACTTAGGCCAAAGGATTTTTTTTTTTTTTTGCGGGCTGGCCCGACTCGTTTTCTCCTTTAAGTCGTTTACTTCTTTAAGTCCGACCGGTTCGATTCATCCATTTTGCCACCTCTAGCCTCCCAAATGCACTGGTCTATGTAGTAAAATCATTTATGTATTATTTTGAGCAATGTTATACTAGCATAGAGTCAAATTGGTCAGTGAACCCCATATTATCACATAAATCTAGAAGCTCAAAGAAAAATGTTCAAGCCCCCACTTTTTTCTTTTTTTGGCTTGGAAAGTTCAAAGTCATTTGGTCCTTTGTAAACCCACAACGTGGATAGAACTTGCATTGTTCTGGACTAACTACTTCCGACTACCTATCTTGGGTGATCCAAAAGACCACATAAAAATAAAAATAGCCTATACTAGCATACATGGCCTCACAATTTTGTCAAAGACCGTATGATTCATTTTCATTGAACTACTATCCGAAAACCCCAAATGGTAAAGCCAACAAATGTAGTCATAAAAATAACTCATATTATCTAATAAACTCGAAAGTGACATACCTAGCTTAGTCGGCTTCTAAAATTCACTAGGATAATACTATTGAACAAATCAGATTCTCTTTTTTTTTTAACGCAAAAAAAAAACAATTAAAAACAGCTAAAAGAACCTGAACTTTGAGAAAAATTGAAAAAGGACAAATGTAAAAGAACCTTTGAACTTTGGACCACCTGTCTTAGATGGACTCACCAAAAGTTTCACCTTGCCATAAGGTGCTTGCTTCCCACACTCATACATGGTCTCTATTATGTGTGGGCTTTTTGTGTACAACCACAAGACTATCGAGACCTATATAAAGAGAATCTAAAACTTATTGCATATGACTCAAAGGTCTTCCCATAATTTTTTTTTTTTTCCCGAGTCTTAGTCCAAAGCCTTATGGCAGAAACTTCAAGGCCAAGCTTCTCTCTTGCTCAGTTTCCGAATTATTTCCCGCATGACCAGCCTTCCTTCCACTTTGTTTACAATATTCCCACAACAAACTACTTCCGACCACAGCAGCTTATGGTGCCCAACTCTCCACACCCAATTGTGACCTTTGTCATTCCTGTGATCCTCAACTTGATTGAACTCAAGTGTCAATGTAGGGGCAATTCTCCATTTGATACGAACCCCATAACCATGTGGGTCAGCCTTTCTTCTTTGCTAGCCTATTGTTTTGCTTATGGGATTGAGATGAGATATTCTTCTCGTCTTCACTCTCCGAATTACTCGGATCACACAACAATTCGACGAACATCTTCGTTGTTTGGTTCCCTCTGCTTAGCGTCTTTGACGTCGATTCTTTTGCCGGAGATGAAGCCGCTTCTATATAGTTTATATGGGCTGTTGTCAATGGGAGACATGCTTCGGAGCTATGACAATGTCAATATGGTGTGGAAATGGATTGACGAGAGGATTGTGAGCAAGTTTTTTCGTCCATGTGAAGGGCAACAAGTGGAAAGAAACTTACTCCCAGTGTAGAGAAGGGAAACACTTTTCTTCATAAACTACCTGCAGTGTATTTTTTTTACATTTGGGGTTTACCCTTCACTTGTTTTGGTTTTTCCCTTAAATAGGATAAATTGTGAAGGATTAACAATTCTCTGCACTACTACACCGGGTGTATGTTTCTTTCCACTTGTTGCTCTTCAAATGGACCAAAAAACTTGCTCAAAATCCTCTCATCAAACCGTTTCCTCACCATTTCGAGATTGTTATAGCTATTCAAGTGTATTTTTTATTTCAAGTAACACTAGAGTGTATTTTTCTCCATTTGGGATCATCCTTCTTTGGTTTCATTATTTTGTTTGTGATTTATATATAATTTACAGTAGTTCCAATTCATTCACAGTGGAATTATGTATATGTATGATGCCATTTGGCTTAGTTGACGGATTGTATGGTATATTCCAGGTGCATATGAAATATGATATGACATTTACCTACCCTTTTATTATGGTAAATTGGTTTAAAACACACACAAAAAAAAAAAAAAAAAAAAAAAAAAAAAGAGAATACTAATTATTTCATCCGCACTAAATCAATCACTTCTTGTTTAAAAATCTGATTCACTACAATAACTAGGGTCCTTCATGGCATAATCAAACAAGTTACAACAGAGTCTTCTGAGGGACGACTTATAGAAATTCATAATCTGATTTATGACCAAAAAACCTGAAGGGAAATATCATAAATTTCATTGTGTCCTCTCCTGTTTAGTCCAAAGAGACCATCGTTGATTCATCTGTTTTGCTTTAAAAGCTCTAATTCAAAACGGAACGTGGAACTTTGGTTTCATTCAGCTCCTTTATGAAAGAAGATAGCTCTCCAAATGTAAGATATGAACCAAGTAAAAAAAAAAATTCCACCCATAACATCTATATCAGCTTCTATTTCGGTACAGGACTATTCGCTATTTTCTTCTCAACATCAGAACGGAAAACTTTTTTTTTTTTTTTTTGCTTGGAACAGAATAAAACTCTCCCTTCTGACAAGAAACTATATAAAAACTTTCACCACAATAGTCAAACAAATTAGCCCAACTTCGATAAATTACGTTAGGATCCATATGTTCCGTACATGAAGTGACTAAATTGGGGGATATCTGTACCTAATCTCAACCTGCCAATTAAAAAGTATGATGCTAACATGAAACGGGTAAAGATGGTATTTAAGGTTCGGAGACCATGAGAAGGTTAACAGTATTATAGAGGTAGCTTGATTATTCTCCTATATACAAAACTGGGAGTTTGAAAGTGAATGCAGCAGACACTCGAAAACTCAACTCAAACTTCCACTTTTCATCCCCAAGCAGTTACAAAATGAGGAGCAGCTCGTGGAATCATGCATGAGTAAGTGACATACTTCACACTGTCTATTAGCACAACCACGAAAATCCGAGAGAGTGACTTTGGCTTCATCATACCATCAACATCCACATCGCCAGCCTCTCGGGGATCAACAAGCACAGAAACAACCATAGAAGAGACAGACCTATTACCTTGAAATTCTTCTTTCCGAGGATTCTTAGTCACGTGTTCTTCCGTAATGTTATAATTGGAACCAGCAAGGGGAATTGGAAGCCTATGAAGGATCCTTCGGTTGCCGCCCTTGTGGCGTGTGGTGTTCTGTGTAGTATGTTGAGGCTGTTTTGCTGAGACATTGGAAACTGAGGATGCAGGAACTATAGCTCCGGAAGCAGAAGCAGGCGAGACATCAAACTGAAAGACTTCCGTACACATGCCAGAACTCAACAACGGCCCTGCATAATCCAAAAGTAAGAATCAAAACACTGTGGCATTAAAGTTTATTTGATTTGGCACAAATTAACACTAGATGTGGCTAACATAGATACCCCAAAAATACAGAAATGCTTTAGAATAACTGGCCCTTAAATCTGCAGAAAGAACCCCCAAAAAACAGTTAGGAAAATTGTAGTCAACCCTCAAGTGTGAAGACCAGGCCTTACTGATGAAATTGACAGCTATTAAGCTTCTCATCAGTTTATTTCACAGGACATAAAGGATAATTATTAAAATAACAACATATAAAGTAGGCCATGTCCAAATCAAGAATCTCAGTCATACAAAATTAGGATATGGGTAAGTTAGTTGTCCTTGAAATACAAAAAAGAAGGCGAAGTGCATACATATTCAATTTACGAAAAACATCAGGACCACATAAGTATCAAGAGACCAAGATAAATAAGAGTAGTTGGGAGGACAAAATAGATTTCGACAACATGGACAAGCTCAATTCTATGGTAAAAGGCGTTATTTCAATCAACTAAACTCAATAGCTTTATGTAATGAAATGTACAAATATAAGATTTCAAACTAAAATATACTGCAATATATTAATATCAGAACAAAGGAGCTTCACTTCACAAACTAGGTAAAATATCAATGGGGTCAACATATCTCATTTCAATAACATGCACAAGAATGACCTTCTCTTTTATATGGCAGCAAAAAAAACTTAATGCCTATCAATGGATCCCAAATTTGAGGATGTTATTTAGTGTTGGAGGTGCATGCATTTTGTAGACAGATACAGCATTAATGACAACGAAAGCATGATTGCAATAAGTATGACTCCTTTAATCAACTGTGATTAAACAAAGTTAATATTACTACCAAAAATTCTCAAGATCAAACTCAGCTTATTTTAAGTAAGAGACCACAAGTCATATATTGACCATAAGAGCACGTCATCAAATATTTCCCAAGCATAGAATATAGCACTGAAGCAGAATATCTTAAGTGCGTAACAGGGAATCTTAAACAAAAGACAAACAGAAACCGCAGCATTACCTGCAAGGCCCTCACGGAACCACTGTTGTAGTCTACCATCAGCTGGAGTTGACTTAAAATGGTCCTTCCTAGACTCAGCAGCACCAGAAGCAAGAGCCTTATGGCGTTCCAAAGGATTTCCGTATAAAGGAGCATGTCTCCCTCTGTTGCCTTCAGGAACAGAATAAGCTCGAGCCAAATCTCTCACGATTGCCAAGCCAGTCTCCCGACTACTCTTTATCTCCGGATGGGCAAGAGATGCCTTAGTTTTTTCACTAGCCAGGACAGAGTGTATTATCAAGTTCCCGTCAATTTTGATTAGCTTGTCATTTCTCGGAACATATAAGGAAGCAACAAGAGGCTCACTATCATTTCCCAGACGAACAAATTCACCATAACCTGGTTTAGACTGAGAGCCTCTTTCTTGCTGCACATATTCCATCCTTTCTCTAAAACCATCAAATTTCGCACCCGATATTCCTACTCCTACATTTTCTCCAGATCCATTCAAATGGCTATTAACAGATAAAACCCTTCCATGGTGCTGATCATAGAAACTACCACTAATGTATGCCGACCCAACAGGAACTTTGTCTCTCAAACCACCAAAGTTAACATTCACAATAGGAACTAGTCCACCAAAAAGCAAGAAGAAAAACAACAAACCCAAAAGACTAATGCTAGCAACCTTCTTAGTTTTACCCTCAGTCTTCTTACCCTCTGATTTTTTCACCTTGGGGGCTGACCCTGTTGGTTGGGGTTTCAACCTTGGAATGGGAACCAAAGGAACCTGAGACCCTTGTGGTTTGACAACATATGGCGGGCATGGCATCCACGGATAACCCATGGGTGCCATAGGGGGATGTGGGTACATTCCCGGCGGAGGAGGTGGCGGGCACATGCCACCACCCAGCTGCTGTCTCAAGGTTGCATTCTCAGCCATAATATACGATATTTTACTATTCAAATCGGTAATTGTAGAATGCATATTCCTAACCTTGTCTTCCAGCTCCTCCACGTAATGCTTCTTCCTCTGTCTGGAGAGCTGCGCACTCTCCCGATTCCTCATCAACCTTGCCTTCCTCTTCTCGTCCTCTTCACTAATGGGATTCAGAGTAGATTGCGAATGCGAATTCTCCGGAGGCGTCGACGACCTCCGATACTTCAAAGTTCTCGGTTCCCCATTTCCTTCTTCCCCCTCCTTCTTCCTCTTCGACATACAATTTTTCCCTGCTTCCTCCAAATTAACCTTCTGATCACCAAAAACATTCGACGACACATCTCGATCGGAATTGCCCGAATGCGCAGGCGAATTCGCCCCCTCTGAAACACCTGAACCGCAATTCCCAGATCCTTGAGACGACACCGGTGAAGACTCCTGATCACAATTATCGGACTCCGGAGACGGAACGTCCATAACACCATCAACATTCGACTTTCCTCCGCCGGAATTTCGAGAATACTCGCCATTATAGCTACCAGACTCCGACGATGGACAATTGAGAAAGCCATCAACATCATAATCCTTTAGCCCAGAAACAGTCGAATCACCCGATTCCGGAGACGAAGACTTCAAACCCGCATAAACTTCAGACCTGGGTTTAATATCTAGATCCGTAGCCCGGTACACCGAACCGGGGGCTTCGTCAAACCCGTCCGGAATCAGAAAGTCCTCCGTGTCGGAAGGCAGGTGAAGATCTTCGATGCCGTCAAAAGTGAGCTCATAGTCGCAATTCTCCCCAAACCCTAAGCCTAGATCGGAAAAGAAGTCACCAGAGGGGGCCTCGTCCGACGAGAAGAACTGATGATCAAGAGGTGGGATAGGGAGGGACTCCATTTCGACCGAGAAATCGCCATAACCAGGGTTCGGAGCCGGCAGCTTTAGCGGGTCAGCGACCACCGGATCCGCCATTTTTGCTTTCTAGGGCTTCCACAGAGATGCTTCTAAGAATTGAAGAAGACTTTTCTAAATTGGGGAACGAAAAGACGGAACAGGCTTCTGGAGCGTCCCTTGGGGTGGGTTTAACTGGTTTGCACGCGCCACGCGGGTTTTTGTGAGTGAAACCGGTCCAGTAAGTTCTTGGTCAATTGCGCGTGAGATCCATGAAGGAGGTAGTCTCGTACGGGGCGGGCCGTGAGATCGTGATGTGGGACCCGTGTCACGGATTGGTGGCTCCCACAAGTAGCGTGAGTTGGAGGGTGGGAGCGAAGCGCGTAGGACTGGAGTAAGGGAATTGGAATTTTATCCAAAAAGATCACGCCACGTAGTTGAGGGTCGTTTACGCCACGTGTATCTGGAAACTTCCTCCTTTTGTGGAGTCAGTCCCGTTAGACGTTCAAGAGTGGGGCTTCTGTTTTATACTTTAATTCTTATTTTATGCTTTCAGTTTTCTTTTCTTTTCTTTTCGTTACACTAACGCATGTCTTGTTACAATTTTTAGTTAATATAATATATTTTAATTGGATTTCTGGGAGATTTATTTTTATTTGTCGCCCCAGCTTTCGTCGACAGTGATAGGCTAGTTTCTTTAATTTAACTCATTTAAAATGTTTCTTTTTTTTTTTTCCACAAATTAGCCCTCTACATTTTTTAGAAACCTAATCATACCCACTTAAAAGGGGACTACCCTGCATGAATTTTTAGGGACATATTAGATGATGATCACTGAGCACAAAGAGGTAGTTGGCCGGGCGTATTTCGACTAGTGAGTGTTCAAAAAAATCCGACTAATGAATTAAGGGGAATTCTGACTAAATTTTAACTCAAGTTTTACAAACATTTCTGCCAGCTTTAACTATGATATTTGATGTGTTAATGGCCCTATTGGTCCTAATTTATTATCATTTTGACATATTAGTCTTGAACTTTTCTTTTGTGGCATTCTAGTACCTAATATTTTTATTTTTGGCGTCGTCAATTCTTTTGACATATTTTATCTAAGATTTTATTAGAATTCATTTGAATAGAAGAAATTTTAAGTCATCGATCCTCATTATTTCAATAATTAAGTAATTTGAAATCTAGCTTTTTTTTAATTTTTTATTTGGCATTTAAATCTTTGGATAAAAATATTACATCCATTAATTTTTCCAAAACTTAAATTTCAAAGGCAGATATAAAAAAAATAGTTCATTTAAAAATCAAATTCAATAACAATAAAAAATCATACTGACAGACCTTAGTTTATGTCAAACTACAGTAACTTTTATAAAGAAAAGGTATTTACCTTATTATTTGTAAAACTAAAAAGATTTCATATACATTATTTTCGACAAGTTAAATTTGATTGAAAATTTACTATATCCATTAAATTTTCATTTAATTATAAATATTTATTCTAAAAATTAATTATTTATTTACCTAAACAATATAACAAATAGGCCTGGAAATTTTTATAGACTTTTTAATTTTTTTTTATGTTATTCTAAAAGTAATA
Organism: Parasponia andersonii; assembly: GCA_002914805.1. NCBI lineage: Eukaryota > Viridiplantae > Streptophyta > Magnoliopsida > Rosales > Cannabaceae > Trema > Trema andersonii. The sequence goes on from JXTB01000070.1 coordinate 375,497, forward strand.
ATTAATTGTATACGTATAAAAAAGTAATAGAGTTAAGTTTAGAGATTTTATAGATTTTAAGAAATTATACTAAGAGTTAAAAAACTAAAATTGTAACGACACGACTTTTTAGACTGTTACTTACTTACATTCTTAGCTTACTTATTTAAAAAAAGAAATATGCTAAAAATTCATAAAATTTATTTTTATACCTTTATTTCTTTTTAAGAGATTTATATTCATAACTAACTATTTACTTAATTTGATAATTTTGAAAATAAGTAAAATATTTCTCAATGGTTAAACAATGTTTATTTAAATTTGTTTATAAACTTTTTCTTAGGATGATTGAAATAATGTGCAACTATAAAAGGCTCCTAGGTTAGGAGACTGGTCACATATGGACCACTTAAGTCTCAAACTCTCTTTAGACGGTTTAGATTTTTTTAACAGAACTCCTTGAGTTTTGCATTTATTTAAATCAAAGTATTTTCTGCTTTAGATCTTTTGAAAAAACATTCATTTAAAACTCTATTCAATTGAAATACATTTTCAAGTTTAATTTAATAAAACCATGCATTGTAAAATAAAATGCCAAGTTATAAGTATGTTTTCAAACAACATCAAGCTTACATAATTGAAATCATTTGTCTTATAATAAGAACATATGCGGAAGTAATTTTAATGGCGATATTCTATTGCCCGTGCCTTGCATTAATTCCCATCTTGATTTCACCTAATCCATTAATCAAATAAGAGGTATCTTTCTTTTGGTACCTATAATATAGATACACATAAAATGTGAGCTTTCATTCAACAAGTACAATATAATTATTACAAAATATTATATTTATAAATAAACAATTTTTTATGAAAGTCCGGTTATATTATTTTATGAAATCATTACTTTTTGCTTTATTATAAGATATTGTAATATTATTTTATCTCATTCTTTATTATAAAGTCTTTTATCTTTCTTATGAGCCTTGGTGTACGTACCGAGTGTGCACTACCGAATGGAGAACCAGAGGAGCGATCCAACTGAAAATACACATGGTCATAATCTTAACATACTTTTCCTCGAGAATCCTCACTTAGAGGAGATCGGTCTTATTTTTCCTCAGATATTCTCACTTAGTAGATATTGGTACGATACCTTTAAATTCTTTATCTTATTTAGTCTTCTCTTAACATGAATGGGTACGCTTCAACAATAAACCCAAACTTATATTCCAATATCATAGCACTTCCTTTGTTAAAGTATGCTAAAATATTTTTATATGATAATATTGTAAAGTAAATATACATCATTTTTATAGCATAGGAAATGTATCTTTATAAGTATACATTATACGATAATAAAATTAAGGCAAGTTAACACATGAAATAATTTCAAACATATTATATTATAAACATGAAAAATTTTTAAACCATCCATGCCATAGGTGAGATTGTACTTACCTCGTAATATGATTGTTCTAATACTACTCGTTAAGTACATATGTCTAGGTCGAAGTTTGTTATGATGTATGCATACTCTATTTGTTAGAGTAATTTAAAGTGGACTCATACTTTTTTTTAAAACTTTTAATTATCTAGTGCGCTTCAGACAACTAAGACTCAGTCTTGATCAAACATAAAACTTCATATTTGAGAAATAATGTCATGTTATATTCATTGACTAATTTATATTTTCAACTTAGAGGGATGAGATTTAATTCTGCTTAACCTTTATCATAGTGATTTTTTTAATCTATCAATAATTTGTTATTGATTTGATTAATATCATCCTAAATCAGTTAAGTTTCCTTAGTTGTATTTCTTTCTATCAATTACTTTGAATTATTCTTAATTGATTACTTTATTCATAATTAAGGGTAATAATACGATAAATGAGTCAAACACACTAATTATTACACAGATTTAAAATCTAAAATAATATTTTGGCTAAATATTATTAGGCATTGATCACGTTTTTTTTTTCCCGTAACTAAACTTAGGCTAAATAGAATTAGAGGTATACATCATTTATCTCCTATAATTAATTTCATGTCTTAAACTTAAGTAAATCTTTTCTTATCCCAATTAGAGATCTAAAATAAAATTTTCTATTTATTCTTGTACCAAATTTCTAACCCAAACTTTCAAGTTTTATAATTTATAATTTGGCCCATAATCTTAAAATTTCCAACATTTATACCCTCCGATGGTAAATATTGAGTTATAACTTATCTTTTTGTTAAAGATTCTTCCTTTATTTATTTTTACACTTTAATATAGTCTTAAAACTGCCTAAAATAAATTTCTTACATATTCGACCCATATTTTATCAAAATTACACTTTGACCCAAATACTCAAAGTTTTGGCATTTTAGTTCCTTCAACTTTTTAGCAAACATTTGTAATTTTTGGAAAGAATTTTTAATGGATAAAAATCTGTTCTAAAGGATCTAAGTCTCAATCATTAAACTTGGTTTATTTTCATGCATATTCTATTTTAGGATTTTACACTTAAAAATCTTCTATTTTTATATTTAGTTAATTTGATTTTACTATTATTATTATTATTTAGCCTTTATTATTATAAAGTATTCATATTTAGAGGCTTAAGAAATCAACAAAATAAGTCTAAACGTAAAATAAATTATATAACATCTAAAGTAGATCAAATATATTATTATTTATTTATTCTTTTATAGAATCTATTTAAACACATAACAAGCAAGGTGAGGGAATATTTACTTTCCAGACTTGAATCTTCTTTCTTGGAGTATTTGGAAACTTTTCCAAGTATCAATATTTTACTAGAAATAAAAATATTAAAAATTAAACTTCTTATAATTTTAGGGCTAAAAATCTTAATAAACTTAAATGTCTTTATGCAACCTACCTTCCAAAATCTTTCATTCTTCTTCTTTATGTCTCCACCACAAAACTAGGTACTCTCTTCTTTTGATTACAATTCTTAATTTCTAGAGTCTTTATAGGAAAAGCAAGGAAGATAGATAAAATATTATAGCTCTTGTGGGTTTAGAAGAAAATGAGGTAGAAAGAGTTTTTTTTTTTTTTTTTGAGAAAGAATAATTGGAAAAATGAAAATAGTTTTAGCTAAGTAATTAGAAAGTTAAGTATGGATTTGCAATTGTCAAATAAAGGATCTATTTATAGGTCATCCATAGGAGGTATCTAATAATATACACTTTCACATTCCATCTAATAATCCAAACACTATTATTACTAATTTTGTCAATATATCTTTTTTTTTCTACTTAATTACCTTATTTTTTACTTTATTTTTCACTCATCCACTACTTTTATCTCTAATCTTTCTTCTTTTTCAATTATTTAGAATCCAATACCACTAGCTCCTATAGAAAATCTCCACTATATTATTCTTTTTCATACCTTTTGAATTGTTTTTGAGACAGAAACTACTGATTAGTTTTATTTATGTCTTCCACTTTGAATTATAGCCACTTTCCAAAGAATATTTCCATTATTATCTTTCTTTTCTATCTTTTGAATTATTTTAGAAACAAAAGCTATAAATTAGTTTTGTCTATATTTTCTTTTTTTAGAATTACCCACTAACTTTATCCCTTTCCTTTTCTATTCTACTAATTTATAGTTATTACCTCCCTAAGATAAAACTTCACTAGTTTTCATCTTTTTCTACAACTTATTTTCCACTCTTAGATTGATTTGTCTACTTAATTCTTTGTATACTTAAATCCTAGCCATTCAAATTATGGCATTGTACTATTTTGATACAACCATTAACTTTAGGTTATAAAATGTAACAATTTTTAATGTGGCATAAATATGTCACATTCTTAATAAGGTTATATTAATGAGCATAATATAATCTTTATGGAATTAATTTATTATTAAAGAAAACTAACTTAGAATTTCTAAGTTAAAATACAGAATAAATATGGTTTTCTCACATAATAAAATTTAATATTAAAATAATACTACACACATAATTTCAAGTATTTGCAAACATAAACTTATTAAAATTCGACACTAAGTCTATTAATAATAATTCTACTAAGGTTGCAAGTTTAGGAATTCCTAAGAAGTTACTAAAATAAGCTTAAAAATGTGTTAATTCCTAAGTTCATTCTATATATATATATATATATATATAGTATATGGCTTGTATTTTATATAATTGTGATATGTTAACATCGAGATGATTGCAACATAAATGATAACATTTCAACTCGAATACGACACAATAAATAAATGAGTAAAAAATCTAAATATATATGATACAATTAATAAACATGTAACACATACAATATTTATAACTTGTTTAAAAGAATGTGTATATATTTAATTAGAAATAATTGCAAAAAAAATACTCTAAAGTATAACCTTTTTGCAATTTAAATCTTGTCTTTTAACTTGTGTAAAATTATTTCTTTATATTTCATTTTTCTACAAACTTGTACCTTTTGTGTATAAATTTGGTGATTTGTATCACGACCGAAAATCTAAAGTCGTGACTTTTAGTAATTTTAAGTGAAAATATAATAAAATATTAATTTTACATAATTTAAGAGAAATCATGTATTAGATAATTTTGTTTTGATTCTCAAATCATTATAAATTCCATAATAATTAAAACTCTTATTAGTTTTAATTTCATATAAAAGAAATACTCATCAAAGTATAAAAAAATTTCCAACAATCTCTTTTAAAACTTTTTGAGAAATTATAAATTTTGATAAATTGAGTTTAACTGAAATATTTAGTTAAATATCCAAAATATATTACATAAAATCATTTGTTGTTTCAAATACTCAATTTAACAATAAAATTATCCTCATACATCCACTTACTAATCTTGGCTAAATAACTGAACATGGAAAGAAGAATAACAGAGTACGAATACCTACTAGGGATTAGGAGTAGAATAGTATACATAAACTGCATAGCTTGTCTATCCATCAAGACAACTACCTCAATTAGACAAACACTTGAAAGTAGAAGATAGGAGGGTGAGCATGTTGGAATAATGTCCTATAAAGTAGTTTATTATTTAGACATTATAAACAATATTTATTGATATCTATTTGTTATTAATAAATTCTATGTTATAAATTTCTATTTCATTTATGTCCTATTGATATACATGTGATGTATATGTTTATCTTATGCAAACATCTAAAATATTTCAAGATATGAAATGAGTAATAAAGAATTATTCGTATGATGAGTTCATATGTGGGAGACATTATATTCTTTATTTCATTATGTCTAAATTAAATTGTTTGCATTTTGTATATTGAAGATGGAATACTTTACTATGCCATAGAATATAGTGTTGTCTATTTAATTAATAATGTCTCTAATTATCGAAGTGAATCTTCGGATGAAAACACTAGTATGTTATAAGAAAGTTATAATAGCATCGAACAAGATCTAGTGAATTAGAATTTGAGGTTAAGTGCTGTAGCTCAAATTTCTAATTTTACTAATCTAGCACTATTGTAGAAGACTTTAATCCTAGTGATTAATAAACTTACTTTCATATGTTTTGTCTTTTTGAGTTACTAAAGGACTAGTTTCGATTTATGGTTCGAACTCCGGTATTTTGGAAGATTAGGTATATGAAATGTGTAGAACGTTTTTTATGATAGACACCATGCATATGATGTCACTTTGACTTTCAAGTACCTGGATAATATAAACCAGGGCCCCGGTATTCACTATGTGAATTTGACTGTGTTAGTATTAGCAGATACAAACACCGTAGTCAGCTATTTTTCATCTATTATCCATTAGATGAAAAATAGCAATTCAAAAGTAAACATGTACTAGAGGGATAATATGGTAATTTCACCCTACTAGTACGGCATTACATTGGGGGTATGTCTACAGGTATAGTATATGCTAAATGGATTAAGCTAATTAATTGTTAATAGGCGTCACAGAAAATAAATGACATTTAGTCCAAGAGTTCAATATTTGGCCTATAGTGGTGTGCCCCAATATTAATGGACAAGGCCTAATCATAATTAAGAGTTAATTATGATAGTGGGTATATGGTCTATTGGAGCTTGGGGTTTATGGATCCATCTAGTCCCCTATCTAGCTCAAATTAAAACCCCCTAGTTATTTGATGATTAGTTAAGCCCAACAAGCTCTCTAACTGCACAATACAACACTACACATGAAACACCCCCTTGAGAAGAGAATGTCACATGCATAACAGAGAGAGAGGGAGAGCAGAAAATTGGCCAACTCTAGGGATTCCATCCTTGGTATTTTTAGTCAACCCAGAGAAATCGTTTCAAGAAGATTGTTTTCTTGTTCGTCTGCAGATCTCTTTGTTGGGAATCAAGAAGGTGATCACTCACCGGAACAATCAAACGGCTTTCAGAATAGACGAGAAGATTGTGGAGCGATTTCGAGTATTGTTCTTGTCTAGATCAAGAGTTAATTTATGTTAGATCATGATCCGAAATATTTTGTAAAAGGAAAAATTTTAAACGACCAATTCCGCTGCATTTCTTGATTTTACAAAACTATTGTGTTCTTGAAAATGATTTTATGAAAATATTTTCTGGAAATTTATTCTAGCGAACACCAGCAGAGTATTCACATGCTTAAAAATTGAATGGATGCAATTTTTACCAAACCTGCATGGTTAATATCTTCTCGAAAATCCATTTAAAAACTAGATATATAAAACAGTTGGTATCCAGAATAATCATATATTCAAAACCTAAACTAGAAACACATGTTTGTACATATCATAATCAACCAAGTATATGAGCGAGCTCTCATCCTCCCATCACGGCCCTGTAATATCTCTGTAGCAGAGGTACCTAGTATCCTAATACTACTCGTAGGTGTATCAACTAAAAACCTGTGTAGAGGCCTAGGTCTTTCACCTAGCGCTGCAACAATTCGCCAGTGATCTAAATTATCATGATGCAATAATGAAACTCAAGTGTATGATCCTATGGTATGTACAACATATAATTGTTTATAATAACCATGCATCCCTGAATCAAAATCATGCTTTAAAAATTCAACTTGGCATTATTTTGGGATTTACTGTAACATAAGTAGCACACTGCTATTTTACCTCATAATCACAATATAAAAATATGTAAAATATTCCACAATCCAATTCTAGTATAATCCAATAATTTTCAATGATTTGTCAAGCCATTGTGAGTTCACGATTTTTCATAAATAAATTTTAATGTAATTATAAATCAAATAGATATAAAATCTGGTACCTGAACCCCTATCTCGATATGGTAGCAATACCAAACGAACGACGTTTGAAGAAACTCTCGTTAGTCACTCACGTGTTCAAACGACAATTTAGGGATCCCGATAAGTCCGCTTGAAAAAATGATTTTTTCACAGGAGCCTCAAATGAAGAAATAGAAGTCACCACTGAATTCAGAATACCTAAAAATGTTTGGTTAGATATATACTTTGTCAAAAACGGGTTCCAGTACGGGACCGCTCCGTGGCACACAAAACGGTGCAATTTGTGTTACGAAATTCTAATTTTCGTTCAATAATGAAACATAGTCGGATTTTATATCAGAATTCATGTTTCGACCTCACTAAGTCCAAATTCGAAATCAGAACTCAGTTTCGAGGTCTCTAGCGTTAATTATGCCCAAAAATCCGAGAATTACAAAAATATATCTTTTTGGAATTAATACGAAAATGTCCAATTTTTCCAAAGTATTTAGAAAAATAACTTCTTTGCTGATTATTTGCAAGAATATCACTTTTCTAAAATATTTCAGAAAATATCAATAACATAATTATTAACAAAATATCATTTAAAAAAATATTTAATAAACAATATAGACTTCACTAACTATTTGTTAAAAATGTCATTTTTAGAATTATAATTCGAAAAGTAACAATTTTCTAATTTCAGCCTGAGGCCCAAATCTGCATAGTAACAGATCTAGTTCAATACTATTCAGTTTTATAAACATATCACTTTTTATTCTAACTTAGAACAATACCATTTTTTTCAATTAGAAAATTAATACATTTCTGAATATCGTTTTAACTTTTTCCAACCGTAATTATTCATGATTTTTAACTATATTTCACCTCATATATTTACCTCGGGTAAAAATTACCTAACCAAAAATTTACGAAAATATCACTTTTTTACTTAGTTAATAAAAACGATAAAAGTGGTATAAATTCACTGGATATGAATTTTGACAAGCAACCACTTGGAGTTGATCGGCAACAGCGAGACGAGACTTCACTTGCCAGAGGTGTCAAAAACAGAGGTCAGAGGTGCTCCGGTGGCCGNTTTTATTCCGAAAATCAATAATTATAATTATGCCATTGGCTCTAAAAAGTCCAAAATACCCTTATATCTTATCAGATTTTACAATTTATGCTAACTATTTTAAGTTATTTTTAATAGATTTTTTTATATTAGTCAACAGAAATATAATATCATCAATTAAGATTCCGTATTTAGTAAGAAATTTGTTAATAATTTGCATGCAGAAGGTACAAATTTACAAAGATTAAAAATATGGAGATATAATTTTGTACAAACCAACATATATGATTTCAATTGCAAAAAAAATGATATTTGAGGGTATTTCTTTTGCTGATAACACTATTTTAAGTATTGACCAATTTGACACCAAAACTTAATATTGACATTATTATATACTCATTAATGAAAATAAACACCTATGTTTAGAATTAATCAAAACAAAATTACTTTTATAACATTAAAATATTAATAAATGTGTCATAGTTATGGCATAGTTATGGCATGCTGTATTGATACGAAAACAACTATATTTAATTAAATGTATTAGATATTTCATTTTACGATAAAGTGAGTTGATTTGAAACTGACTTAAAATTCACATGTTTATTATTGAAATGAACACGAAAATTAAATATAAGGTAACTTTATCATCTCCTTATTTTTTCTCTTTTTGCCTCTAGTCTAAAGAGATCCCTATTAAAATTTTAAAATTTTCAGATTTTCTTTTCTCGCACCTCTTTTCACCAATTCCAAAATTGTCCATTATGAAATTCATTATTTTTAAACCCATTATTACCTTCGTCATTTTTTATTCTCTTCTTGTTCAGGATCGAATGATTTACATTGTCTCCTCAAAAACAATCTTTTCATACATTAAAGTAATTATAACAAAAATAAGAAGATTAATATTATAAAATATCAATTAAAGATGAACAATAGAGATTGTTTAATTAATGATCTGAATTTGAGATTGTCCATTTCTGATCCAAAATTTTATAGTTATTCCCTCATTTAAGAAATTATATAGTTATATTATAATACACGAATAATGAACCCATATGCTGAAGAAAGAAAAAAAATTTTCAATTTTTTCTGAAGTCTAACTAAAGATAAATCTTACGAAAATACAAAGGAAACCTTATTACTATATGAATCCTAAGGTCTAGACTTTTAATTGGTTAATTTGTTTTTCCCTGTTGCTCAATATAACTTATTAATAATGAGATAAAGGACAAATAAAAAGAGAAGAGAAGATACCGGAGGAGAAAAAAATCCAAAATGACAAGAAATGTTTGTGCAAAAGGATTAGAAAAATGAAAAATAATTTTTATCAGTTTACAATTAAAAATCAACTAGAAATAACCAGTGCTACCCCAATATAATTTTACAACTTACAATTATATTGAATCGTATAAGATTTTAATTTATAACATAAAGAATGTGAGCGGTTTACTTGCTACGTTTGAGAAAGTGTGATAAGAAATAATATTATAATGGTTAACTTTGTATGTTTATATTGGCGTCTTATGTATAAAAAATATCTTTATACATAAGGTCTAGACTTTTAATTGGTTAATTTGTTTTTCCCGGTTGCTCAATAAAACTTATTAACAACGAGATAAAGGACAAATAAAAAGAGAAGATACTGAAGGGAAAAAAAAATCCAAAAGGACAAGAAGAGTGGGAAGAAAAGAAAAAATAGAGATAGTAATAGAATCATCCATAAATGTGTCATTTAAATCTAGTAGCAAAGCATGATTATAAGCCATCATGGTACAACACGATTGGCAAAAGTGCTCGATACGGCACCACATAATTAATATTCACGTCTGAGCTGGCACAGCACAATAAATAAATATGTTCAGACCGACACGACATGTGATATGATATGCACGAATAACAGACATTACAAATACGATTAAGAAAAATTATTAGTTTGTAAAAAATATATTTATTTTAAATTTATTTTAATTTTTTGGGCATAATTTTAATAAAATAAATATAAAAAATTAGAAAAATTAAAATTAAAATATTTTCTTGAAAAAAAAAATATATTATAAATATTATGTCAATTTCTATTTTTTTTAAATAAAACAAGTTCTAAAATTTAATAAGTTTGAGCTAAAAAGTTTAAAGACATTAAAAATCAAAGGCAAAACTCATCTCTATTGGAAAATCTGTAAACTATTAAGAAAGAAACAGTTTAGGTCTGTACCAATCATAACATTTGAGTTATACATATTGATATAATTTGAGTAGATGCCAATTTAGTTGGAATATACTTTAAATATATAAATTTAAATTAATTATTATTTCTTACGTACACTCTAATATTTCAATTTAGATTTGTTTTTACACAAAAGTTATCTCAAATGCAAATAATTTTTTTGATTACATAATAATTAGCAATTTATAATTCATAATTACTTAAAAACATATGTCTAATAACACTAGAGAAATTAGTACAACGCTTGATAAGTATATTTTACACTTATCTTTACTATACCTTCGAACTTAAGAATTGCTCGTCTTTGAACTCTTTTACTTGATTGATTATTTTTGATGAATATTTTAGGTGAGAAGTTATTGAGAGGAGAATTCCAACTTTTCAAGTAAAACCGAGGCTATACCTTCGAGCTTAAGAATTGCTCGTCTTTAAGCTTTTTTTACTTGATTGGTTGTTTTTCATGCATATTTTTCAGGTGAGAAGTTATTGAGAGGAGAATTCCGATTTTTCAAGTAAAGCTGAGGCCATACCTTTGAGATTAAGAATTGCTCATCTTTGAGCTCTTTTTACTTGATTGGTTATTTTTAATACATATTTCAGATGAAAAGTTATTGAGAGAAGAATTCAAGCTTTTCAAGTAAAATCGAGGCTAAACTAAGACAATTTCGATTATTAGTGACTAAAGACAGACGAATAACATCTCAATAATGTGTAGTAGTACTGAGAATATGGACAGAACTGGGCGCTGTAGCGCCAAAAGCTCTAGTAGCTTGGCACTGTGGCGCTAGAAAATGGCCTTGTAGTGTCATGGGATTAATAGTATGGCACCACAATGCCATCCCTTGAGTAATGTGGTGCTGCAGCACCACAGTCTAATGCTATAGCACCAGCTCTTCGACTGTCTCAGCGCTGCGGTGCCACAAAGTACAAACATGTTGTAGAATTTCAAGATCGTGGACAGTTTGCTTCTTCTATATAAACTCTCTTACACTCATCTTATTTAGACATTTTCACTTAGGTCTTGAAAAAAATTTTGCGAATACTTTAGGATTTTTGGTTGTCAATTCTATATAGATAATTATTTTATAGGAAAAACTAGTAGTTGGAGGAATTAAAGGGTAGATTGCATCCGTAGGTTCCCTACTATTGCTTTAAGAATTATTTTGGTTGCTTAGTTATCAATTTCCTTTCTTTCTTTTTACATTGTTATTTATATTTTAATTCTTACACAAAACCATTGAATATTGCCCCAAGTCCCACATCGAGTATGCTCTGGAAAGATCATGGGTATTTAAGTGGTAGTCCATGAGCTCAAAAGTACGTTCAAGCTAGCACTTTTGGGTGAGACCCAGTGGTGTTACATTTGGTAACAGAACTGACCCAGTCCATACCTGTATGGGCCTTGGAAGATTGCCACAGAGTGGAATTGTGGTGAATGTGGACCTCGCCCATAGGGGTACTATGTGGACTATTGAATGTGGACCTCCTAGGAGGACACTAGGCCCTTAACGGGGGAAGATTGTAATGCCTTAAGTCTCATATCAAGTATATTCTGGGAAAATCATGGGTACTTAAGTGGTGGTCTATGAGCCCAAAAGTACCTTCAAGCTAGCACTTTGGGTGAGACCAAGTGGTGTTACAATTATCATTTGGATAAATTGGAAACTAGTTTCAGTTAGTACTTAGCATTTGTAAATTAGATACTTCTTGTGGGATCAACACTCTCTTACTCTATATTACTTGCTGCGACCCGTAGACTTGTATTGTTTTGTGTGTTAGAAATAGCTCCAACAAGTCTTTGGTGTCGTTGCTGAGGAGTATAATGATTTACTACTTGTTAATACTACTATCTATTAGTTTCGATTTAATTCAAACTTTTTCTTTTTACTGTGAATCTCAGGTGCTTAATTTCATTATATGAGATACAAGAGGAGTGTGAACTTCTTACCATTCAATCTTGGGATCGAGCATACTATGAGAGAGATTTGAAGATAGAGGAACCAAGCAGTCAACCATCAAGAAGCTAGACCTTTGAGTGACTTTGCAGTTCCTATCCTTGAAGGTTTCGGTCCTAGCATTCGGAGGTCGGCTATCAATGCCATCAACTTTGAGTTGAAGCCGACAATCATTCAGATGGTATAAAGCATATGTCAATTGCTAGAAATTTTGAAAAAATAAATTTCGAAAAACGATTTTACCGAAAACAATTTTTGCACTTTTGTAAATAAATCAAGAATGCAGCAGAATAAGTATTTTAAAATCTTCTTAAAATTTTACGAAATAAACACGTAGGATCGCTGATCTAACATAAATAAATTCATGGATCTTGGTTTAGATAAAACCTAGAAACGCTTCACAATCATTGAGCCTTTCTGTCTAATCTCTGGATCCTATTGAATGATCTGGTCTGTAGGCACCTTTTTGATTCCCAACGAGTGATGAGCGGACGATCTAGAAGTCACTCTTCTTTTTCCTTGATTGCATGTCTATGGCCATGGGTATCTCTCCCTCGGCGGCCATGAACGAATACCAAATTTCTCTCGCGGCAGCTCGGTTCTCTCTCACTCTCTCTTTTTCTCTCTTTCACATGAAAAAGCATAGTTACTGTGCATGAGTGGCATGTGAAACACTTAGAGAGGCTTAGGAGAACTTTTCTTTTTAGTATTTAAAGAGATGTAAACCCTAATAAGCTTATTGGGCTCAACTGACCATTCAATTAGTTATTAGACTATGTGTGAGCTAGACAGGGGACCTTATGGATCCAAATAGTCTAAGCTCCAATAGGCCAACCACCCATAATCATAATTAACTATTAATTATAATTGAGCCTTGTCCATTAATATTGGATCACTCCACAATAGGCCCAATATTGTACTCTTACACTAAATGTCATATATTTTCTGTGAAGCTAATTAACACTTTAATTAACTTGATCCATTTAGCATATACTATACCTGTAGATATACCCCCGATGCAATGCTGTACTAGTGAGGTGAAATTACCCTATTACCCCTATAGTACATATTTACCTTTGAGTTGCCATTTTTCATCTAATGGATAATAATTGACTACGGTGTTTGTAACTGCCCATACAAACACAGTTAAATTCACAAAGTGAATACTTGGCGCCTGGTTTTTTATTATCCAAGTCCTTGAAAAAACTCAAAGTGACATTATATGCATGGTGTCCAAATCATGAAATGCATTCTTGTCAATTCATAAATCTTATCTTCCAAGATATTGGAGTTCGAATCATATAATCAGAACTAGTCCTTTAGTAAGTCAAAAAGATAAAACTCATGAAAGCAAGTCCGACAATCACTAGGATTAAGGTAATCTTGCAATAGTGCTAGATTGGTGAAAGATAGAATATTGAGTTATGGTACTTAACCTTAAATTCTATTTTCACTTAGTCTAGTTCAATGCACTTATAATTTTCTTATAACGCACTAGTGTTTTTATCCGAAGTCAGACATTTCGATGATTGGAGACTTCATCAATCTCGTTGAAATAGACAACACTACATTCTATGGCAAAATAAAGTATTCCATCTTTATTTGCAGAATATGAACTTCTAATTTAGACATAATAAAATAAAGAATTTAGTCTCCCATATGTGAACACTTCACACGAACAATTATTTATTACTCATTATTAGTCATGGAAACTTTTAGATGTTTGCATAATAAAAAACATAAACATCATATGTATATAATTGAGACATAATATGGAATTTATTAATAACAAATAGATAATACTTAAATCTAATAAACATTGTTTAAAATGCCAAATAAAGAAACTGCTTTCTAGGGTATATTCCCAACAATTTCCCACTTGCCCTTTAAAGTAGATGTGATATATCACGTAGTCCCATTCCTTCTAGGTGATCCTTAAATACTTTGATCGCTAAAGATTTGGTAAATGGATCAGTAAGGTTCTTTTACTAAGGCTATCTTATTCACTATAACATCTCCCTATTAAGGTTAACATATAACAAAAGGTTGATCCTATGGAGTATAATTTCAGATTGATTATCTGAATTAATATATCTTATATAAATCAGATCTTTCTCCAGAATAGACAAGCATATAGTTCCTATTTCTTTGAAGATACTTAAGGATACACTTGATTATAACTCTATATTCAGGTTCTGGATTGGATTAGTAACAACTTACTATTCCAACAGCATAATAAATATCATGCTATTGTGCTAACCAAATTCTTATTGATAATTGTCATCCTATATCATTCCTAATGATTAGTATTTCATCAATATATACAAATCAGAAAAATCACTTTGCTGCCCTGAATCTTTTATATATACAAGATTCATCTATGTATTGATCAAATCAATAAATTCTAGACAAATGCTTAAGTCTGTAAATTAGACCTCTAAAGTTTCATAAACTTTACTTTCTTGGTCTTTTTCAATGAATCTCTCTGGCTGTATCTTTTAGATACATTCGTCAAGATTGCTATTCAGGAAAGCTATCTTGACGTCTATTTACTATATCTCATAATCAAGAGATACGACTATGGAAAAAAGTATATGAATAGACTTGATCATAACAACAGAATAGACATTCCTTCTGTATATAATCCTTTTACAACTAACTTGCCTTGAAAGTCTTTACTTTCTCATCTATTCTTCTTTTTCTCTTATAAACTAATTTATACCTAAAAGGTTTTACCCCTCCAAGTAGATCTATAAGATCCCATATTTTATTAGAGTACATAGACTCTAATATGGATTATATTCCCTTTTGCCAAAGATCTATATTAACATCATCTATTTCCTCTTAGTAGATAAAGTAAATAGATTCTAGGTTATAGGACTCTCCTACTTCCAATTATCTACCAGATTGTTTCACAATCCTCCTACTACAACGAGGGTCCGATATATATTAATCTTCTAGTGATTTATCCTTCCTAAGTGCTACTCTAATCTATCTTTCATAGATAGACTGATTATAATATCAGTTAGCTCCTCAAGACATAACTTACTTTGGGATCGTAATAATGAATAATTTAACAACAACTTAATCATAGTCAAAAGTTTTTATTGTCTGTGAGATATTCCTAAGAATTTATTATCGAGGTATTCAACACTTCGATCCAATCGATGAGTCTTTATACTTTTCTTAATTACTTTTTGGTTTCTGCTTTCAATTATTTGAACTTTTTGAAAGAATTGAATTAGCAGTAATATAAGGAAAACATAATAAAATTTTGAATAATAATTTATAATGATATATTCAAAATCTCATTAGGCTTGATTGCTCAAGGACCCGTAGCCAACAATATGTAATACTTTTAAAACATTCTTGTACTCTTAGGTCATTTCTAACAAAGGACCATTTAGTCATTTTACCTTCCAAATAAGATTCGCAGATTGGTAAATGTATGGCTTCTAATAAGTTTAGATGCCTATCCTTAACCAATCTTTGGATCATATTTAGGTTAATATAACGGAAGTATAAATATGTTTTATTCTTATTACTTACTTACTTTCTTATGATTAGATTTATCAAGTTCAATCTCATCATTATTAGTATTATACAATGAGAATAATATAGGCTAAAAAAAATCTCATTTTGTGCAATTAAGGATAGTATTCTTTCACGTGGAAACTTTATCATTAAGACAAACAGAATAATATCGTTTCATCAAATATGAAACAAAAATCAAATTTCTCTTAATTGCTTAATAATTTTTTATGTCCTAATTCATAAATTCATCAAACATGAATTTAAATATTTCTCATTTTATGTATAGACACTATAGCTGTTGTAGTCCTTACTCTTAGTGAACTTGTCTTCACTAAACCCCTTGGTTTCCTAGAACCCTTTGCAATAGACATGCAAACATGGTTAATGATTTTTGAATCCTATCCAAGATTTATTAAGTCATCCACTAAAATATGTTAATGAATAATAAGCTGTTATTAGCTTCCAATCAAGTATTGTATAGGTATCCTTAACAATTTTCTTTCAATATCCTTTAGTGCTATATGGGAAACATTTTCCTTTTAGTTAGAGATTAGAAAATTAACCTTTAGCTACTTTAGCTTAGTGAAGATGTTCATTAGGTATCTCATTGAGATTTAGCATAATATTCTAGTGGTTTGAATTCATTGAATTTCATGTAGTAACATATTGGACATCATGTATCAATATATATCAATGAATTATCTAAGAATTCTCTCACTACATGTATGCTTTATTTTTCTTCACTAGTTTCACCAGTGAATGTGGACGAACATATAAGAGCAAAAACTTAATAACTTATCAGCTATAAGCACTAAATCTAGGCTATATTAATCCAAACAACATAGTCTAACCATACAAGTTATGTGAGTGTGAGTACAGTGGGTAAAGGAATTAAGGACATATCTATTTGAATGAAAATAAATTAATCCATATAATAACACACATCATGCAACAAATATTTTGAATAATTAACATAATATAAAATAAAATCTACAATATGCAAGTGAAGTATACCTACGACTATCACTAATATTCATGGTAATTCAACTTTCCATTAATTATAAGCCTTCTACGAGAAGTCATGCAATTAACAAATCAAACTGAAACAATTTTATTTAGAAAATAAGACAAATATTTCATATTCCATATTTCTAACTACCATTTAATTTAGTCATCTACTCTACTAATAAGAACTCCTATGGGAGGATATCAGTATTTCGAGTTGAGTGTGTAACCATTGTTTCAGTAATTAAGCTTTCTATATAAGACCGTCTTCTACGGGTGATCGGTCTTATATAGTCCATCTAATATCTTATCCTAAGAAATTCATTTCTACTACTACCCAGACGAATACCCTCCTACGGGAGCTCAGCAAGATTCTGAGGCGAGACTCATCCTAGTACATAATGAACCAACAATAGAGACCGCAGGTACCTCATACCTTTTCCCACTCAATATTTTACAATTAGGGATTTAATGATTTTACCCAGTTATCTAACTTACTTAGTAACCTAAAATCAATTATGTAAGCATGTTCATATTTTGCATGTGAGTAGCTTTACTATCCCATATGACATGTTACTAAGATCATGTAATTAAATACTCTATATAGAATATGCATGCAACATTATTCATATAATAATCAAGTATTAGCATAATTTAATAAAATAGAAAAGTTAATGATTATCAATCATTCTACCATTTATTATTATTTAATAATTGAACAATCTTTTCACAAAAGATATTATTAAATAATAACTGTGAGAGATAATATTTAAGTTTAAATAATTAAAATTTTCACAAAATATAATTTATTTAATTAAAAGATTTAATCCAAATTAAATCTCCTTGAATATTTCAAAATTCAATTTCAACTTTTAAATTTAAATTTTGAATTACAAATTTAATTATCTCATAATTAAAATATCTCCCACTTATTGGATTTTCAAATTTGAAATTATCTCATAATTTTCAAATCATTATTTTAATCTCATTAAAATAAAATATAAATTTTCTATTTAAATTTAAATTGGATAATGTAGATATTTACTAATTACAATCTTCAAAAGATTTAAATTAGATATGTAGATGATTTAATCAAATTAAATCTTTACAAATATCTATTAATTTCAATTTAACTTTTAAATTTCAAATCTCAAATTAATTATCACATAATTAATATTGATTATCTAAAAGATTTAATCACATTAATCTATTAGAATATTTCCAGATTTAAATTCAACAATTGAACTTCAAATCTTTAAATTAATTATTAGATAACTGATATAGATAATCTTTTGAAAATTTAATCTTATTAAATCTTCTAGATTATCTTTTGATTTAAATTCAACATTTGAATTTTAAATCATAAATTAATTATCAAATAATTAATATAGTAATATTATCCAATCATATAAATTTAAATTTAGATTTATCTTATAATATCTATTCATTTATTTTAATCTCATTAAAATAAATAGAAAGTTTGAAATCTTGCCAAATCTGAAATTATCCCATAATTTGTAATTATCCATTTTAATCTCATTAAAATTAACTACAAACTTTAAATTCAAAATCAAATAGATTTGGACAGATAAGATATTCTTTCCAATTTTAATTTGAAATCTTCATAAGCTTTAAATTTAAATTATTAAAGATTTAACTATTTAAATCTCCTAGAATATCTCCAAATTTGAATTCAAATCAAACTCAAATTCAAACAAATAACTAATTATCTCATAAATAGTTTAGTAAATATCTAACCAACTATTTTGAATTTAAAAATTTTAAATATTATCACATAATATTTAAAAAATATATCAAATTAAAATTTTAAATGATTTCGAATTAACTCTAAATTTCAAAAATTTATATTTTAATCGAATTAAAATATGTTTAAGATATAGATCTTATATATATCTATTTAATCTAAAATTTTAATTTTGGTAGTTAATTAATTCCCTATTTATTTAAATTGATTTTCTTAAATAGTGAATTCTCATCCATATTTAAAATTTGAAATCAAATCTATTTAAATATGTAATCCTATCCATATTTAAATAGTCATTTATAAATTTTCTTGAATCAAGTGATCTTATCCTTGATTTGAATTTATTTAAATTGAGGATCTTATCCTTAATTTAAATCCTTCCATAGACTAAGGATCTCATCCTTAATTTAAATTCAAATATTTAAATTTCAAAATTAGAGAATATAGTATTTTTTTAATAGAATTTTATCCTATCAGATTAATTACCAAATTTGAATTTAAAAATTAGATAAGATATCTAATTCAAATTTCCTAAACTATCTCTAATTCGAAATTCAAATCAAGAAATTTTAAAATAGGAAATTATCTAAAAAAGATAATCTGACATCAACGGCACCGAGATGCCGATCAGGATGCCACCGTATAGTTCGGAACAAGCATATGGTCCGAATGGGAAACCGTAATGAGTACGATCCTCGGGATATCATGCGGCCACACTTGGGAAAATCCCGAGCACCGACGGGGTCGCATAACGCTACGCAGCCTCACTCGGGACAAGTACCAAGCGACAACGGGCTCGTGTAGATTTTGACGACAAACGTACGAGATGGCATGCATGCGGCTACGGAGGCAGGGCAAAGTGGCGCGACTATGAGTATGCGACATTGTTGCATGTGGACGTGTAGTCATACCCATGTACGACATAAAGAACAGGTCCTCGGGGATGTTGCGTGGTCACATACGAAACTAATTCCGCATGCCAATGGGTCACATATGACATTGGTATAGCTACGGGCACGGGACGAAGCGACCACAGGAGCAGGACGAAGCCCGCGTGGCCATGGGAGCAGGCCGACACTCGTGCGGCTAGTCATGGGGTGCCACCGGCGTGGCCAAAGTACATCGTATGTGCTTAAAACTAAAGCACAATGTGCTTGGGTAGTACACTTTCGTGCACTACCACTAGTGGCCATGCGCAAGACCATTATGGTCTTGCATAAGTGGTCACATGGGTCTTACGTTAGCAAGACCCAACGTGTATATGGCTAGGGTATTAGATACCCTAGCCATCCCACCTTTTTTTTTAAAATCCAAAATTTCAAATCTTTAATTAGAAAAACAATTTTTCCCAAAAATTAAAACACAATTAAAGATCAAATCATTTTCTATGAACACTTTTATGAACAATATAAAATAACATTCGTAGAAAAATCAAGAACATGCTAGAATGAAAAATCAAAAACACATCACATGATCATAAACTCATAGTAACATCTAATTGATTATCATTTAATCTCATTGAATCAATCAACCATCATACATAGTAGAGCATACTCATAAATATGAACAAGACCAAACATAATCAAAGAGATCATTATGGAAATCATAGATCATCAAACTTTAAGAGAATAAATATGAACAAGATATGCTAGATCATCGAAAAACTTTGCTCTTGATACCAATTGCTAGAAATTTCGAAAAAATAAATTTCAAAAAATGATTTTACTGAAAACAATTTCCGCAGTTTTATAAATAAATCAAGAACATATCGGAATAGGTATTTTAAAATCTTCTTGAAATTTTACAAAACAAAAATATAGGATCGTTAATCTAACATAAATCAATTCATGGATCTTGGTTTAGATAAAACCTAGAAGCGCTTCACAACCATTGAGCCTTCTTGTCTATTCTCTGGAGCCTGTTGAATGATCCGGTCTGTGGACACCTTTTTGATTCTCAACGAGAGATGACGGATGATCTGAAAGATACTCTTCATTCTCCTTGATTGCACGTATACGGCCATGGGTATCTCTCCCTCGGTGGCTATGAACGAATACGGGATTTCTCCCGTGGCAGCTCGATTCTCTCTCACTCTCTCTTTTTCTCTCTGTCATATGAAAAAATGTAGTTACCATGCACGAGTGGCATGTAGAATACTTAGAGAGGCTTAGGAGAACTTTTCTCTTAATTATTTAAAGAGATATAAACCCTAATGGGCTTATTGGGCTCAATTGACCATTCAATTAGTTATTGGGCTATGTGTGAGCTAGACAGGTGACTTTATGGATCCAAATAGTCTAAACTCCAATGAGCCAACTACCCATAATCATAATTAACTCTTAATTATGATTGAGCCTTGTCCATTAATATTGGGGCACTCACGATAGGCCCAATCTTGTACTCTTAGTCTAAATGTCATATATTTTCTGTGAAGCTAATTAACACTTTAATTAACTTGATCCGTTTAGCATATACTATACCTGCAGATATACCTCCGATGCAATATCGTACTAGTGAGGTGAAATTACTGTATTACCCCTATAGTACATATTTACCTTTAAGTTGCCATTTTTCATCTAATGGATAATAATTGACTACGGTGTTTGTAACTACCCATACAAACACAGTCAAATTTATAAAGTGAATACCTGGCGCGTGGTTTTTTATTATCCAAGTCCTTGAAAAAACTCAAAGTGACATTATATGCATAGTATCCAAATCATGAAAGGCGTTCTCGTCAATTGACAAATCTTATCTTCCAAAATACCGGAGTTCAAACCATATAATCAGAACTAGTCCTTTAGTAAGTCAAAAAGATAAAACTCATGAAAGCAAGTCCGAAAATCACTAGGATTAAGGTAATCTTACAATAGTGCTAGATTAGTGAAATATAGAATATTGAGTTTGGTACTTAATCTCAAATTCTATTTTCACTTGGTCTAGTTCAATGCACTTATAATTTTCTTATAATGCACTAGTGTTTCTATCTGAAGTCAGGTACTTCGATGATTGGAGATTTCATCAATCCCGTTGAAATAGACAACACTACATTCTAGGGCAAAATAAAGTATTCCATCTTTATTTGCAGAATGTGAACTTCTAATTTAGATATAATGAAATAAAGAATTTAGTATCCCATATGTGAACACTTCACACGAACAATTATTTGTTACTCATTATTAGTCATGAAACCTTTTAGACATTTGCATAATAGAAAACATAAACATCACATGTATATAATTGGGACATAATATGGAATTTATTAATAACAAGTAGATAATACTTAAATCCAGTAAACATTGTTTAAAATGCCAAACAAAGAAACTGCTTTCTAGGGCATATTCCCAACATTAATTTGGTGGCTTACTTAGTGATGATCCTAACTAACACATCATAAATTTTATGGGGATATGTGACACTTTCAAGCACAACAGAGTTAGCGAGGATACTATTTGCTTGAGGTTGTTCCCATTTTCTTTGAGGGATAAGGCTAAGGGTTGGTTGAATGCCTTCCCCTCGGGATCTATCACTACATGAGAGAACTTATCTTAGAAATTTCTTACCAAGTTCTTCCCTCTAGCCAAGACTGCTAAGTTGAGGAATGACATCACCTCCTTTGTGCGATTTGACAATAAATCCTTGTACAAGGCTTGGAAATGCTATAAGGAGTTGATAAGGAGGTATCCACACCATAGGATACCTAAGTGGCTTCTTGTTTAAACATTCTACAATGGATTGATGGGTCATTTAAGGACCATCTGTTGGAATTTTTGCCCTAAAAAGTATATTTCAATTTTACCCTTTTGAGTATAAACAACTATCTCTTATATTAAATTTCATTTGCTAAATTAAACTATCTTAGTTGAATAGTTTATTCATCTAAAAAAGATTCCATGACTTTATATGTATATAAAGAAACAAACATGATTAAGTATTAATTATGGGGAGACTTGTTTCTTTATCTAAGTCTAAATGAAGTAGTTTACAATCTGTAAATAAAGATAGAATACTTTATTTACTATAGGTTGTAGTGTTTATCTATCTCAACGAGAATGATGTGCCTCAAATCATTGAAGTATCTAACTTCTGATAGAAACATTAATACAACATAAACAAGTTATGTGTATTAAACTAGACCAAGTAATATAAAAAATTGGAGTGTCGTAACTCAATTCTTATATTATCACAAACTAACTCTTAGCATATAAATCTTACTCCTTGATGTTTGACTGGACTTACTTTCATGGGTTATAGCCTTTTGATTTGTTGAAAGACTAACATCTATGAAATTAGAGGTGAACTCTGGCATATTGGAGGTTATGGCTTATGAATTGATGGGAACACCAAATAGTTAAGGACACTATACATCAATGCCACTTTAAGTTCTTTCAAGATTCATGGAATAATTAAATCTAAGATCTTAGTATTCACTTTGTGAATTGGTTGATAATTTTGTCTAAACGGCCATTGAGAGCAAAATTATCGATAACATTATTTCTTGATAGAAAGATGGTAACTTAAAGGTAAATAGGAGTTGGAGGGGTATTACGGTAATTTCACTTATCTAACTACGGTATTGTATAGGGATTATATATGTGGTATAGAATATGCTAGATGGATCAGTTAATCAAGGTTAGTTGATTAAATCTCTATAAAAGGCATGACATTTAATCTAAGAGTGCAGCATTGGGCCTTTAGTGGAGTGTCCCTTTTACTAATAATATTTATATAAATACCATAATAAGAGTTATTATGTATTTATCATATTATTGGAGCTTAGATTATTTGGATCCATTAGATCCCTTGTCTAGCTCAATTAAGCTCAATAATTGGTTGGTGGTATTTGTGAAATAAGTTTCATGAAACTGTGTAAAATAATGATTCTACATAAAAGTTGGTATTTTTATAAATAAGTTTCATGAGTTGGACATATTTATAAAAATACACCCAAAGCCCAAATTAGAGAACAAGCCCAATCCTAATTGGACTAGGGTTAGTAGTTTTTGGTCCCATATATATAAGATATATGAGAGGAAAAACTACACAGTAACTCATAAAGAGTCACACACATAAGGCATAGGGAGAGAGAGAGATTTCGGCTAACCTAGGCTAAGGAAGAGAGAAAAAGGGTTTCCACAATCTCATAGTCTCATCTCACATCCTGGTATTCCATAGGATCAAGAAGGCATTCTTGATCGTTCTCCAACAAAGGTTTCGACTTGGTGCCCACTCGCTTCGTCAACCAAGAGCAAGAGCATAGACAAGAAGATCTAGGATTGGAGGTTTGATTACCATCAATAAGGAGATCGAGGAGGAACACGCTACAAAAGGTAAACCCTAATCTCATCTCTAAGGTTTTGTATCTAGATTTGATTTATGTTGTACATGATCCTGTATATGATGCATGTGTATTATGTGATTATGAAAACTGTTTTCATGTAAAAATTTTAAAACCTAAATCCGCTAATTTTTCCGATGCGTTCATGATATGATCATATGTTTTTCCATATCTGCATGCATGCATAAGTTTTCTAAGTGTTAGGTCAATTCACCAACACCATCATAGATGCCACAACTGGTGGTGCATTGATGGGTAAATCAACAGATGATACTTATAAGTTATTAGAAGAAACGGCGGTAAATAACTCCCAATAGTCTTTTGAGCATGTCAATCCAAAGAGAGCTGCAAGTGTCAATGAGTTAGAAGTTACTTCTTAATTGGCAACTCAAGTTAGTATATTGACCAAGTATTTGAAGTCAATGACCAAGAAGCATGATTCAATTGCGATCCATAGGGAAAAGCAATCCAAAGCCCAGTCAAAGCCTGTGAGCAATATGGTGACAACTAATTGAGCTCTTATTGTCCTTTGAATATGGAGTTAAAACACTTTGTGAGGAACAACAATCAACACCAACGCAAAACTCCCTACTCCAATGCTTACGATCCTAGAGAAACCATCCAAATTTATCGTGAAGTAACCAAAACCAACAAGGGTGGAATCCAAATGCAAGAAGGATGCAATATCAAGGATTCCAGAATCAAGAGTAATCATCACAAGAGAACAAGCCATCTATGGAGGAGATACTTATGCAGTATATTGCAAAGAACGAAGCCAACCTCTAAAATCAAGTAGCCACCATGAAAACCTTAGAGACACAACTTGGCCAATTAGCCAGTGCTTTAGCCAACCAACCTCAAAGAGCATTACCTAGAAATATTGAGGTGAATCCAAGAAATAAGGGCAAAGAGCATTGTAATGCCATTATGTTGAGAAGTAGGAAGGAGTTAGTGAAAAATGTTGAGAACCCCGCTTCACACTCAAAGCCAATGGTTGAAGAAGTTGTTAAAGAAGAGCATGCAAAGGAAAGTGACGTAGCAAAGCGAGTCCAAGATGGGAGCATTGAAAGTCCCTTAACCTCATTATCAAAACCATGTCCTTATATTCACTATTGCCATTTCCTCAACAATTTCAAAAGAAGAAGCTAGATCAACAATTCTCCAAGTTCTTAGAAGTATTTAAGCAACTACACATCAACATTCCCTTCGCTGAGGTACTTGAGCAAATGCTGAGCTATGTTAAGTTCATCAAGGAGATCCTTTCCAAGAAAAGGAGATTGGGGAAGTATGAGACAGTTGCTCTCACAGAGGAATGTAGTGCCATTCTTTAGAACAAGCTTCCTCCTAAACTCGAAGATCTGGAAAGCTTCAACATTCCTTGCATAATTGGTGATCGTTTCTTTGGTAAGGCATTGCATGATTTAGGATCTAGTGTCAATTTAATGCCATAATCTATCTTCCAAAAACTAGATTTGGGTGAAGCAAGACCAATTACTATGATGCTCCAATTCGTTGATCGGTCAATTAAAGATCCACAAGGAATCATTGAGAATGTGCTAGTGAAAGTGGACATGATGTACTTCCCAGCTAATTTCATTGTTCTTGACGTAGAGGAAGAAGCAAACCTTCCAATTTTTCTTAGAAGACCGCTCTTAGTAACCAAGAGGACGGTCATTGATATGTACAGGGGAGAACTTACTATGAGAGCGGAGGATCAAGTCATATCCTTCAATGTGTTCAAAAAGGTAGACTCTCCTAGCCATGCCGATGACTGTTATCAAGTGGACTTGGTAAAAAAGAGCATTGAAGATAATGCACTGAAGGAAGTTCCACAATGATGTTCTAAGTCCAATTTGCCAAAGAAAGACATAGAGCCTTCACTCTCCTCCGTCAACCATTACAACCCTTACAAGAAGGATACAAGGATATGGAGGACAAAGAAGAAGAAGCATAGTGACCATCACTTTGAACTAGGACCAAGAGGTGTGCTTGGTTCATCTTGTCTGAAACTCTTCTCGGGCAAGCTCAAGGCAAGATGGTCGGAGCCATTCAAAGAAACTAATGTGTTTCCATATGGTGTAACTAGAAGAATCAAGGTGAGCATTGAAAAGTTCAAAGATTGCCTAGGAGTAGATCTTGATCGAGCAAAATCATCCCTTGCCTCGTCCAATCCTTCATGAGGGCTAGCTATGTCAAGCTAGGGATGTTAAACAAGCTCTACTTGGGATGCAACCCAAGAATATCATGAATAAAAAGGGAAGTATGTGTTGAAGTTCTTGATGTGGTTGATTTGAAGATAATGATGAAGGTGTTGATGGAAGGACTTAATTGTAGAAAAATGAAGTATTGTAGGCATTTTTGGTGCCCTGGCGCCATTCTAAGGTGCCAAAACCAGAAACTTGGCACTGTAGTGCAAATTTCATCTAGAATCCAAGGTTTTGGCACCCCCGCACCACTTTTTTGCGATGCGGTGCCACCAGCCTAGAGGAAAAAAAAACTTACTAGTATTTGTCATTGTCGCCACCACTACCGTGAGTCGAAAGTGATCAACTTAGCAACCACCATACTTTCGAGATCGACTGAGCAGCTTTCACTCAGATAAATGCTCGTTCCTACTTGTTGTTTCATGTTTAGTGCATTCGGGATAATGCACACTTTAAGTTTAGGGGGAGTTTTTAGCACTTTCCTACTTTGTCTTCATGAGCATTTTAATTTGTTGAACTTCTAAAATAACTTCCCTTTATTTCATTTTAGTTTATTTAGATTGTTTCTTTCTTCTTTTATTGTATGTTTTCCTTTTGTTTATTTGTTTGATTGTGTGTTGTTTGGAGCTTTTGATAGAGGTTAACGATCGATGGTATTTTGTGATTTTATGTGAAATAACTCTTTGGAAACATTTAGTATCATGATTGTTTGTGTGCTTAAATCTTTTATGGTTTTATTTTGTGAATAACTCTTGAATACATTTTGTACCTAGTTGTGAGTATTTAACCTTGAATTTCTTAGACTAGCTTTATGCTTGTTACTTAGAAAAATTTTAAGTCTCATGTCTTCTCAAAACCTATTTAGTTGTCAATCGAGGCGAAATCCTAAGTAGCATGAAAATTGAAGAAATGATGTAGGCCATTTTTGAACCGGTTGAGCCTTTCAAGCCTACCCTTTAAATGTGATATCCTTAGTCACAATTGTGGTATGCTTGAGAGAATTATAATCACTGAGCAAAAAGGGCATCCATGGTGTGATTATAACCTAAATATACCATTCCATTCACTCGTACCCAAGCTTGCATTATAAGCTGAGTAAAGACCTATTAATCTTTGATTGAGTTTTATTTTATATTAGTGGAGATTGACATGAAAAGCAGGCTTATGAGATGACTTATTCATTTTCATTGAAAGAGCTCTAAATATATATCCTAAGTCTGTATGATTGGTTAGATGTAAATAGTTACTATACACATACTAAGGTTTGACAACAAAGCGAAGCCATAAGCATATTTGAAATTCTAAACTATTGTGATGCTTCAAAGTTTCTTTTGAGTGATGTATCTTTTAAACAATGTTGAGACAATGTTAACCTTATTCAAAAGCTTCAGTTGTTTATCTTAGTTTTTTTTTAAATATGATTTTAGTTAATTTTTGCTTGTTCATTTTTGTTATTTTAGCTCGAGGATGAGTTTTAGCTTAAGTTTGAGGGTATTTGATAAGTGTATTTTACACTTATCTTTACTATACCTTCAGGTTAAGAATTTCTTGTCTTTGAGCTCTTTTTACTTGATTGGTTGTTTTTGATATATATTTCAGGTGAGAAGTCATTGAGAGGAGAATTCTAACTTTTCAAGTAAAACTGAGGCTAAACTAAGGTAATTTCAATTATTAGAGAGCAAAGAAAGACAAACAACATCTCAACAGTGTGTAATAGCACCGAGAATATAGAAGGAACTTAGCAAAACTGGGTGCTACAGTGCCAACTTGGTGTTGTGGCACCAAAAGCTCTAATAGCTTTGCACTGCGGTGCTAGGAAGTGGTGCCGTAGCATCGCGGGATTATTGGTGTGGCACCGTAGTATTGCGGGATTAATGGTGTGGTGGCGCATCGTCATTGCATTAATAGTGTGGCACCGCAGTGCATTCCTTGAGTAATATGGCTCTACAGTGCCAACTCTTCGACCGTCTTGGTGCCACAGTGCTAACTTAGGCGCCGCAGCGCCACAAAGTGCAGATATATTACAGAATTTTTGGATTGTGGCCGATTTACTTCTTCTATATAAACTCTCTTACGCTCATCTGAGGAAAGGGGATGACTAGGGGACGAAAGTCCTAGTAGCCAAGGGTTTCTCTTCTATTTTCTACACTTGAATATTATCTATTTTGTTGTATCTGTTGTATTTTTTCTTGTACGAACATGGGCTAAACTCCATTTCTAGGGAGGCAATTGAACCTCTAATGTAATCTAACTATTTGATTTTCCTCTATTGTTTTTCTTGATATCCATGGTTGAATTGATTGTTTTATCTTGAGCTTAATATAGCTATTTACTTGGCCACTAAAAAGATTATTGTTGTGAAATCTATATGAACTTAGGAAGAGAATTATAGGTTTGGACATAGATAGAATATCATAAGATCATCTAGTGTAGGGTGAGTTTATATAGGATAGGAATATACCTATTTAACTTATGCAACTTTGTGTGAGAATGACCAAACTTAATGAATCTAATCAATTTACGTTAGTTATCTGTTTACCAATGAAACCTTATAAGATGTAATGAAATTTGTAGAGCGCTCACTTTTATATGAGAAATTCAATGTTCAAATACTTGCATCTTAATTTGCTATATTTTTTTGCTTTTTTTGCGAATATTGACTATTGGAGATCAAACTTTGTATCTTTAAACTATCCAAACGAGGTTTCTGAAATGAAAAAATAAAATCCTTTCAAAAATTAAATAAATATGTAAAAATGATATAATGGAGTACAGTATATTCTGTTACTTGTATGTTAATTAACAATTTACTAATAAAACTTCATGGGATGTGGTAAAGTTAGTAGAGCGCTCAATTTTATACGAGAGATTCAAGATTACATCCTTGCATCTCCATTTGCTATATTTTTACTTTTTTGAGAATATTGATTGTTGGGGATCAAACTATTTATCTTCAAACTATCCAAACTAGGTTCTGAAATGAAAAAATAAAATTCTTTCCAAAAATAAAC
This sequence comes from Parasponia andersonii, assembly GCA_002914805.1. Classification (NCBI taxonomy): domain Eukaryota; kingdom Viridiplantae; phylum Streptophyta; class Magnoliopsida; order Rosales; family Cannabaceae; genus Trema; species Trema andersonii. The sequence continues at coordinate 404,811 of JXTB01000070.1, forward strand.
AAATAAGGAAAAAATATATGGTAGAGCACAATATTACACATTACATGTATATTAATTATTTATTTACCAATAAAACTTTACGGCAATGTGGCAAAATTTTTAGACCGCTCGTATTCATGCGAAATATTCAAAGTTTGAATCCTTACATCTCTATTTGTTGAGCTTATCACTTCTTATATCTTGGGATAATAAAAAAATTATCTCTTGGATTTTGATAAAATAACTTCACGTTTTGTAAACTACAAAAATATCCCCTCTGATTCGTAAATTAATACAAATTTTATCCCTATAGCTTATTAGGTCAAAAGTAATAAACAAAATGTCAAAATTACCCTCTCTATAAAATTGTACCAAACAATTTTTTTTGAAATAACTAAGATACCAATACTAAAATAATATTAAATAGCTAACAAAATGAAAAAGTTTCTTTAAAAAAATTATATAAGATTTTTCTTCACCAAATCTTCTTATTCTTAGTCTTTTTTTCTTTCATCCACCACTATTTTTTTCTTCACTGAACACTATTTATTATTCTCTAAGTAATATTTTTTTTGTTATAAATTTAGAGAGAGGGTAATTTTGACATTTTATTTGTTAATCTTAACCTAATAAACTATAGGAGTGAAATTTGTATTAATTTGTGAATTAGAGGAGATATTTTTGTAACTTATAAAAACTGAAAGGATATATTGAGCATTTCATTAAAACCTAGGAGATAATTTTGTTATTATCCCTTATATTTTTGGCTTTTTTGCGAATATTGACTTTTGGAGATCAAACTATGCATCTTGAAGCTATACAAGTTAGGTTTCTCAAATTCTAAAAAGAAAAAATAGAATCCTTCCTAGAAATAAACCAATAAGAAAAAGAGATAAGGTATAGAGCAGTATTATATGTTACTTGTATATTAATTATTTCTCTACCGATGAAACATCAAGGAGATGTTATGATATTAGTAGAGCGCTCACTTTCATGCGAGAGATTCAAGATTCGAATCCTTGCATCTCCATTTGTTTGGTTCATTGCTTCTTATATTTTTCAAATTCTCAAATAAAAAAATAAAACTCTTTCCAAAAATAAACAAATAAGTAAAAAAAAAATGTATAGTAGAGTGCAATATTACACATTACATGTGTATTAATAATTTGTTTACTAATAAAATTTCATAGGGATATGGCGAAATTAATAGAGCTTTCACTTTCATACAAGACGTTCAAGATTCCAATCCTTGCATCTCTATTTATTGAGTCCATCACTTATTATATTAATTTTTGGAGATCAAACTATGTATCTTGAAACTATACAAATTAGGTTTCTTAGATTCTAAAAGGAGAAAATAGAATCCTTCCCAGAAATAAACTAATAAGTAAAAGAGATAAGGTAGAGTGTAGTATTACATATTACTTGTATATTAATTATCTATCTACCAGTGAGATATCAAGGGGATGTGGTGAAATTGGTAGAGTGCTCACTTTCGTGCGAGAGATTCAAGGTTTAAATTCTTGCATCTCCATTTGTTTAGTTCATCACTTTTTATATTTTTGACTTTTTATGAATATTGATTTTTAGAAATCAAAGTATGTATCTTTAAAATATACAAATTAGGTTTCTCTAATTATGAAAAGAAAAAATTGAAATCCGTTTCTACAATAAACAAATAAGTAAAAGAGGCAAAATAGAGCACAAATGAAACTAGAATAGGGATGTGACTAAATTGGTAGAGTGCTCACACTTTTATGTTAGAGATTCAAGGTTTGAATCTTTACATCTACATTATTTGACTTTGTTAACTTTATATTTTTAGGTTTTTAGTGAATATTAATGGTTGGAGATCAAACTATTTGTCTATACACTATCCATACTAGGTTTCTAAAATTCTAAAATGAAAAAATAAAATCATTTCTAAAAATAAATAAAGAACTAAAAGGGATATTGTACAGCGCAACAATACACGTTACTAGTATATTATCTGTTTACCGATAAAACATTACTTGGATGTAGCTAAATTGGTAGAGCACTCACTTTATGCGAGAGATTTACAGTTAGAATCCTAGCAACATCATTGTCGAGTTCATCACTAATTATCATTTTGACTTTTCTGTGAATATTGATTTTCGAAGATCAAACTTTGTAGCCTGAAATTATACAAATTAGGTGTCTCAAATTTTTTAAAAAATAAAATAAAATTCTTTCCAAAAATAAACATGTACAATATTATATATTACTTTTATATTAATTATCTATTTACCAATAAAACCTTTAGGCTATAAGGTGAAATTGGTAGAGCATTCACTTTCATGCTAGAGATTCAAGGTTTGAATTCTTGCATCTCCGTTCTTTGGGTTCATCACTTTTTATATTTTTAGATTTTTCTGAATATTGATTATTGGAGACCAAATTATTTCTCTTTGAACTATTGAAACTAGGTGTCCAAATTTCTGAAACGAAAAAAAATCATTTCCAAAAATAAACAAATAAGTAGAAGAGATAATATAAAGTGCAGCATTATGTTAGTTGTATATTAATTATCTGTTTACGAAAAAAATCTTATGGGGATGTGGCGAAATTGGTAAAGCACTCACTTTCATGCGAGAGATTTAGGATTTAAATCCTTGCATCTCTATTTGCTATATATATATATATATATATATATATATATATTTTTGTCACTATTGATTGTTGGAGATCAAGCTATGTGTCTTTAATCTATCCAAACTAGGTTTTTGAAATTTTGAAATGAAAAAATAAAATCCTTTTCAAAAATAAACAAATAAGTAAAAATCATATTGTAGAGCACAATATTGCACGTTACTTATTTATTAATTATTTGTTTTCTAATGACACTTCATAAGATATCGTGAAATTAGTTGAAGTTTCATGTGAGAGATTCGAGATTTGAATCCTTGCATATACAATTGCTATATTTTTAGCTTTTGTGAATACTGATTTTTGGAGATCAAACTATTTATTTTTAAACTATTGAAACTATGTTTCTGAAATTCTGAAATGAAAAAATAAAATCTTTTCCAAAAATAAACAAATAAGTAAAAAAGATATGGTAGAACGAAGTATTATATGTTACTTGTATATTAATTATTTGTTCACTATTGAAACTTCAAGGGGATATGGTGAAATCAGTAAAGTGCTTATTTTATGCAAGAGATTCAATATTTGAATTCTTGCATCTCCATTTGTTGAGTTCATCGCTCATTATATTTTTTAACTTTTTTGTGAATATTAGTTTTTAGAGATCAAACTATGTATCTTGAAACTAAACAAAGTAGGCTTCTCAAATTCTAAAAAGAAAAAAATAGAATCCATCCCAGAAATAAACCGATAAGTAAAAGAGATAAGGTAGTGTCACACCCCTAGTTTAACTATACTACTGTATATAGTTAAACTATTAAGTATTATTTTTTCATAAACCATATCTTTAGTTTTTGTAAAAAGGTAAGTAAATTTGAACTTTCCAAAACTTTTAAAGAAAAATAACCGCATGACATTTCTTGCTAAAAGTGTTTGTACAAAATGTACAATAAAAAAGGTTCTATCAGTTTATTTTACCATCGGTAGAAGTATTTACATCACCCAAATATCATAATACAAAAAAAAATACGTTGCTCATAAGTCAAGCTAGTCTACATCTATATGAACATACGACAAAAGGCATGCAAATCAACCAGCTGCTCAACACCAAAATATTTCTTCTCATCTTCATCAGAAGACTAAAATGAGCCAAAATTCAGTAAGTAAAAACTATAGATGCTTATGTATACTTTAAAATCTCATCAAGTTCCTATTGTATACTTTTCTTTGTTAAACATTTGAATCCATACATATCCTTTAAAAACATTCATAGTTACACCCTTTAAAACGTTGCTAGTCCTATAAGTCAATAGGCTATGATAACAGTGGACAGAATCTCTGGACAAGAATAAGTATAAAGTACTACCATCCTGTAAGGTTTTTTGAAAACTCTTTCCCTCATCAAAGGGGCATCTCACACCACACTGACATTGTCCCTCTTCAATAAGACATATTATAAGATCTACAAGTTTACTTCAATGTGACTCTTGATGAGGAGAACACTTACATCCAAATCAAGTACCTTTTGAGCTCAAATAGTTGTGCGTTTTCAAGCGTTTTTGTTAGTTTGATATGTTTTTGTTTATTTTTATAGTTCTTATAAATAAATGAGAATCAAGGTGAATTTGTAGCAAAAATGGATTTTTCAAATCATTTAGATTCAAGTTGGGTTCAATTGAGACATGATACAATGAAAACGAGGAAAAGTAGAGCTAAAATAGTAAAACAATGCACTTAGAAAGCAATATAATGCAAAAAGGTGCAAGGGCGCCCCTACTAAGTTGCCCCTATGCCTCCAAGTAGTAAGAGGATACCCTTATGCCACCTCAAGGGTGCAGCTACACCTTTGACGTGCTCAAGATGTGTTTTGAGCCACTTTTGATAATCTTGGACGGCCTGAATCACTCCTTTCTTATGATCCAACAGTGGAAACTCATTCATCCTTAAGTGAAGATTGAATTTGATGTATAGACAATTGGAGAGAAAAATATACCAAATTTCTAAAGAGAAAGACTTAGAGTTGAAGATTTCATGAAGAATTCTTGGGAGAGATTCTTCAAGATTTGAAGACTTGAAGCTCATCTCCACAGGAGTTTTTCTTTTCTTTTCTCTCAAACTAATATCTTAGAAATTTGTATTGAACTTATAGTATGAACATGCTTAGATTTATGAATTTCTTATTAAGATTAGCCATGGATTTCATTATGTTTGATTAGAATTTTTATGCTATGATTTGATTTAACCCTTTTACAATTTGTTTTGATTATTTTCTTTATTGTTGGCCTACTTTCCATTTCCAATCCATTTATGCTTCTCTTTGCTCGATGCTTCTATTTTATTTGGCAATAAATTAGTTGATTTTAGGGTCTGATTTTGACGCTTAGGAGAGATTAAATTCATAATCCGGAATTGGGAGGTATAGTTTAAGTAGTTGTAAAGCCGTAAGGAGATCAACTCCTAGATAATCACCTTGATAATTTTAGGTTGCATGGGTTATTGTGAGATCGGAAGGTGAGCAATATCTTAACTTCTATTTGAGGATTTAAACTTAATGAACATTTAATTAATCAGGTCAGATAAGATATTAACTTAGATTATTAGGTGTATTATATCATTTAACGCTCTGGAAAGGTAATGAGGTTAGATTAGGTCTATCGATTAGTGAGTTAAGTACAATAAAGCTGGTAATTATTTAATTTGACAAACTTAGAATTAATTTGGTATAATCAATTCTTAGTACATTTATGCATAGTATTATCCATTTTTTATTTACCCTTTATTCTTTTGTCTTTACTTTTGTTTGTTTATTTTTGTCACGCCCCCTAACTCAACTATACGACTATGTAGGTCAAACTAGGAAGCATTCTCTTTTATAAACCATAACTTTTGTTTTGTTCAAAATTTTGGGCCAAATTTAAACTTTTCAAGCTTTAAAACAAAAGAAACTGTATGACATTACTTTTTGAAAGTATTTTTACAAAATATATAACCAAAAACCCCTTATCAGTTTATCTTGCCATCTGCAGTGATATTTACATCACACCAAAATATCAAAATACAACAAAAATATCACCCACAAATCAAGCTTGTCTACATCTGTATGATCATTGCGACAACAAAGCGTGCTAGCCAACCAGCAATTCTATACATCATATATATCCTCACTTATATCACAAGAACTAAATGAGCTAATACTCAGTAAGTAAAGATCATGTATGCCCATGAATGTGTTTCATGTATAAACTTTATTGAAATTCCCATTATACTATTTCTGTCATAACTTTTTATTTTGATGCCCTTTTCTTAGATAACATTTCTTTATAGGGCCCATGAGTATATTATAAAGTTGCGGCAGTCGGTAGGCCGTGCCCACCTGTGTGGGAAGGAAACACATGGCTAATGTGAACTATACCTACCCAACGCAGACCGACTAAGTAATGCACCTGATAAATCTCATAGTACAATGCTCAGTCCCGACAGTCGGTAAGCCGTGCCCACCTATGCGGGAAGGATACCTGTGCAAACCATACTTACCCAACGCAGACAGACTAAACACTGTACTTAAAACATATCTCGCAAAATTAGTACAATGGTATTACTTTAAATCCAATGTGTGGAAAACTTCACTTCTTTGAAAATCATGCTTAAATGATCATGACATACTTATGTTTCCGTAAACTTTACAACAATAATATAAATAACATATAATTGAAATAATACACATAAGCATGTAAGAAAACATCTTGTATCTACTATTGTTCTTGTGATGCAATTAAAATAAATCTTCACTTACCTTGTGTCCGATAGAAAAGATAGTGGAAAGGGTCAGTATCCTCTATAGCAAGGTGTACTAAATACCTGGTATGAATCACAACAAACTTAACATACAAAATTTATATTCATAACATACATTAGATCACAAAGTCAAGAACAAAGTGCACTAAACGAGGACATATTTACCACAATTAGAGTACAATTTTGATCTAGAGAATAGAAAATAGATTTGAGTAATAATGCATTCTTATTATACTCAATTGACATAAATTATAAATTTTTTAGCTTCTTAGCACACTTCAAATTTTTTAGGTAAATTCTGTAGTCTGTGGTTGAAGGGATAAAATCACAAACATTCAATTAAGTTCAACAATGATCACATTCAGCAACTCCAAAAATTTCAAGAATACTTAAAAGATTAAAGAAGAAATCAAAAATAATCCTTTTAAGCCAAAAGGCATATTTTCAATCCAAACCATTTATTTTATTTTATTTTTATTTAGGCAGCATTTCTCCTAGCTTAAGGACATTAACGCATTGCTCTAATCAAATTTATGGACTTGAAAGTATTATATAAAGCATATCCCACATATCCATAACATAGATTAATATAAAAAATACGAGGCAGACCTTACTTTCATTATTTTCAATTATATTTAATAACAATAAAATTATTTTAGCAACTAAAATATTCCAGCACTCATAAGAGAATTCACAACTTTCGTAAAAGTAATATCATTAAAAATACTACAATGAAGAAACTAGAGTAACTAAATCTCAAGCATCCAAAAATAACTAAAATAATTGTAACTAGTATAATTCATGACAACTTTAGTTCGGTAATAATCATATCAACTAGAAATTACCTCTCAAGCATTAAACAATAGTCAAGTTAATCGATTGAACTAATAATATCTTCATAATATAAGTTTTCCAC